>JBBPQT010000262.1:0-20553 GCA_038092715.1 Boletus smithii | reverse complement strand
TCGTGATTGCGGGGATGATTTCGGACGAGCGAGTACGTCTCACCATCCGTCATGGATATATAGGGCGTGTTTTCTGACAACGCATGCACGATAGGTGTTGAAGAGTCTCGTGGTAGCCTATCTCTCGCCCAATACCGCCGAGAATCAAGAACTGAGACAGTATCTGGCGTATTTTTCCCTGTCTATTGTTTTTCGTCAAGCACGAACTAGAATCGGATGCGCCAGGTACTGTCGACTGATCATTGCCCCTGATTCAGACTGCTGACATTCTCGTGTGCGGATAGATCTCGGTACCAATATTCGAACAGCTCGCTGTGGCGACGCGTGATTTGGACGAGGACCAAGAAATGGTATCACCTGCTCAGATTATAGGGATGTTTGTCGACTAGACGGATCCGCAAAAAGCCATGTAAGTTGTCTGTTTGCGTGAGGAGGGGAACGTGCGTGAAATGACGTGCGTGGTGAAGTACAGGATCAGACGATCGACGACGGGGTGCATCGCGACTTGGCAGAGGACATTCTCAATGCGTGGTTCAAGGATGATATGGAAAGTGCGTCGTTTCTTCATGCTGTTTCGTGGATGTCCATTGTCATGACCACGGTGACGTAGAGGACAAGGCGTTGTGTCAGGTCTTGGGATGATTGCACCTCTCTGAGACGGCGGAAGATGACAAGATTCGAACCTTGAAGGTGTTGGTGCACAATGTCTTTACAGTACATTCTCGTTCTCGCTTTCTAGATCCCTCTTTGACACCCATGACTGCTCGACAGCGCCGGCCCATCCGAGACACCTCTGCTCGCAATGCACTCACCAAATTCGGCACGGTGATTCGCGAGAGATATGCAGACCAGCTGTCCAATTCCATCCAGGAAGAGTATCAACAATTCGAACAGCTCGAAGCGTTATTCAAGTTTTTGCATGACATTATACCGTTGGAGTATCGGGAGGAGATGGAAATGCCGATGAAGATGAGGGGACGGAATTGGTGCGCCATCATGAAGGATAAGCTGAGTGGCGTTTAAAAATTACTGACAGAATTGTGGGCATAGGCAACCGGAGAGCGTGCCAGTGATGACGGAGACGATGATCAGTAGAAGTGTGGCAGAGGATACGAGTGTCGGATCTGGGACGTCGGAAGCGATGAAGGCTTCTGAGGGAAAGGGAAAGCTGAAACAGAACAAGTGCGCGTCCTGCTCTTTCGTACTTTCACCCGATGCTGAGGGATTACGACTGACGTGCTAGAACGGCGGAGGGCATCAGGCTCGGACGACGACGAAGAGCAGGAGTTACCCGAGGAACATGTGACGCCTCCGCCGACAAGGACGCTTCCAAAGAGGGTCGCGTAATTTCTCTGTTCAATCGTATTTCATATTTCGTTGTGATCTTGTTTACGGGATGGAGGGACTGATTGAGAATGTAGATCGGTAAATAAGGTCGTACCCTACGGAACATTACCGATGACGAGGATGTGTCTCTGTCCATTGCTATTCCATTTGGTCTGACGATGGAGGATGTGGAGCCAGCATAGATGGGGAGAAACACGACATTTGATTCGATCATGAATTCAGAGGAAGAAGAAGAGGTGTTTTCGATCGTGGTGGGAGGGGGATGGGGGAATGCGTGTAGGGGGGTTGGGGGATCTGAACTTATTTGTGAGAGTCCTGGTTATTTTTATTATCTTTGTCTGCTTTTTGGTTTGCGTTACTCACTTGTTGTGTTGTAGTGATTGTGTACAAGTATTGGGTAATGCCGGCGACTTTGAAAGGCACCGAGTTCTTTTACATCGCTGTGCATTCACTCACTGCCCCTGCACTGTTGTGAATGCAAAGTGACAAAGAGACCCAGGGCCATTGATGAAGGAGCTCCCTGGGTCCGGCTGATTGGATGTACGGAGAGACCGCTGCGTCCATGCTGGCAAGTACTGCTCAGTGTCATCCACCAGGACGGGACGCCCTCCTTTAAAAACATTGCTCAACCTCCCAGGTAGTTTCCCAGGTAGTTTGGAGGCGCAACGACACACAGCTGGGAGGTGTTGTGCTGCGTTGCTGTATACATGACCCTGGGAATCCGCGCAGCCTCCAAAACTTTCACGGATCTAACCCTAATTGACTAGACCTTTCTTTGGATGACTCACTGTGATCGAAGCGCTGCTGCACTGCAGTCACTCGGTCCCTACAAGCAGCACGTTAACACGGTCATCTTAGGTCCAATCCATGCATCATGTAAAGTTTGGTTCGTGTTTCCACCGGTCAAGTGCGACCACCAGTTAGATTCTCGCTTTCCGTAAACTAGGTCCGCTGATGAGGATTAAGATCTTTTCCACAGCTCCACACAACGTGCGGCCTACCATGATAAAAGAGTCGAGGGGCAATGCAACGCTCATTTGCCCGTCGGACCCAAAGTTCATGATTAATTAATCATTCCAAGTTGATATACAGTGGACTGCCTCCGACATAGCGACTACTACTAGTAGCTCTTGAGTCCAACAAAACCCTCCCGTCGTCACCCCACAGTCAGGCGTACAATGCTGTAGACTGTATCGTTAGATATGTCATTCTCCCATACATTTATCGGCACACTTGGCATACTTCCACTGATTATCAGCCAGCCAGCCAGTGCGCGATACAATACTCCGATCCTATTATTGATGCGGCCTACATTCAATATCACCGCAGGTATGTCTCCGCCATCTTAATTTTCGACCAGCGTTGGCTTATATGTGCAGCCCCTTCCAGCTTGCGCCTGTGAAATACTACTGTCTCATTCTTTTTGTTTCAAAGTTCAAGCGACTGCTGTGAAATACCACCTTGTCGTTCTTTGCGGATTTTACTGTGTCAACGTACTCATATCAACTTCATGGCTTCTACTCTGCAGCAAGTTGTTACAGGCATTCAGATGAATGACTACCTGACGCGTATGCCCGTTGACCATCTTGAAGCTTTCCGTCCATTGATCTTTGTGTTCTTCCTAGTCATGGTCCTCATTGCAGTCGGATATGATTACAGTAAGTAACACATGTATTTATGTCTTTCTTCACATTGGATGAATCTCAACATTGTCAGTCCTCACATTCTCAGATGAGGTATGCCCCATTCGTTGGCACGATACATAGGCATTTCATTCATTGACGATCTTTACAGATAGAATACATTTGGGTCAGTGGGTACTTTTCTCACTGGGTCGATCATAAATATTGATATAGCTGCAGAACAAGCCCTGGACACGGGTGTCTACATTATTCGTTCTCGTGCGTATCCTGGCCATCTCCATGATGTGTACTCGAGCTAATCGTTGTTAACTTCCAGGCTCGTTATGTTGGCTTGTGTAACGTCATGTATGTGTATGCCTACTGCAACATACATATATCAATTGATCCCTGATCGATGATCGGTATACTAGAATTATGGCCCTTTGTGTGTCCAAACCTTGAAATTCTGAGTTTGTTGAGCTGACCCAGCCTGATGGAAGTGGGGAGTTCTTTCCTACCCGGCCCTGCAAAGGTGATTCCTCATACCACTGATGACCAACGAAGATACTTACATATTTCAACTACCGGCAGACGTATGTGTTCATGCTTCATCTTGCACTGATCAACGGCATTTCTGAACAGTTGATGGTTATATAAACAGTTGTGAGTCATTTATTCAATGTTTCCAATGTCCACTCTGCTTAGGGATACTTCGAAGGCGGAATACTTGTGATTTTTGACAATTGGGCTATGTTGATTTTTAGTGGTGCTGCAGATTGTGAGATTTCATTTCACTTTGGTCGAGATGAATCACATTGGTAAATGCAGTGGCGATGATCCTCCGTGTGTGGGCATTGTACAGTCGATCGAGGTTCATCCTTGGCACTCTCCTCACGTTGTACGCCATCGACATCATCCTAAATCTAATTTGGTGTATTTGGTCGAGCACTCAGAATGCATCCATAGGTATGTGAAACATGGCTTCATATCGTGCACACTATATAACAGAATACTTGCTGTTCTCCCAATCATATAGCGGTTGTCGCTCAAGTGCTTGATTTTTCGTTTTGCGTGATGCAAAACCCTTCCCCCATTTGGACTCTACTTGTAGATGGTGCCCAGATCGCTCTCGGTGCATTGATGTGTCTACTCGCCGTTATCCAATTCATCAGGGAGGCACTTCAAATGTACAAAGCAACAAAGCATTTCTGCCTGAACCGTTACATGAACCATCTTGTCAGGGAAGGCATGATATACTTTCTTGCGTATGTCCACGTCTCGTCCTTCCTTCTATTTCCTCTTCCATGCAACCAAGCTAATGGCAAATTATTATGAATAGCATCCTGACATTTGCACTCATCGGCATGCTGGCTAATAGAGCAAGCATTCCGATGGACGGATGGCGGGTAATACTACTTGGGACGATGAAACTTATACCTCCATTTACACTAGTCCCCCGATTCATCTTGAGCTTGCGGAAACTCTATGCGCGCGATCTTGGAGGCAGACGTGGAAGCGAGATCGACACAGCGTTCGGTTTCACATTGGCGTCTAGTCATGGCGCTGTTGCGAGCGCGATCATGTTCGCAGACGGTGGGCAGAACGAGGGGTTAGAGCAGGGCGAAGAAATACAGATGGAAGACAGAGAAATTCGCAGCGCTGGCCCGGGTAGTAGTGCATGATGGAGATGGTGACTATGTCAGGTATGATCATTGTCGTCCCTTCAGTGGTGCGCGTTATTTACGTAGTCAGTATGAAAAAATGAATACTTCAGTGATGCTGACGGTCAAGCAAGGGTTTGGGAGCGTGAGCGTCCGCCTCATATTTTGCCGGGGCCATTGTTGACCTACCAGTGTACGTGGGCACCGTTGAGGCATGTACTCGAGCAAATCAGGCCTCGGAGGCTGGGCTCATTGTCGGCAAGAATGCAACATATACATAGTCTACGGGTGTTTTTCTTTCAGGAGGAGTAAAAGTAAGAGATCGCAGTGCGCACCGTCACCTCATGTGTCGCTCCATCTCGTCTGTCATTATCGCAGAAAACTGCACTACCCAGGACGGCGAGCCTGGCTTGAGTCCCGTCCATATACTCGTGCTCACCATCGCTCAAAGGCAGCTCACTATACGGAATGGACTTGAGGATTGCAGTGAGCCTGTCAGCTTGAGTCCGCGCTGCCCGCAGGTCACGCCTTGGTCCCTGTGTTGATGTCGTGAGGCCACTGAGACGATGTATTAGTACTGTTGCGTTGGAACGCGTTGGGATCCACGCGCATAAGTTCAGGCGTGGACGCAAACCGAAGTGAGGTTTAATTTCAACTCCAAACTGGCACCTCCATCACTACTGAACGAGAATACGCCGAGCTCAATGCACTGCTGAGCAAGCGCGTCGACATTTTCGACTAGCTCGACTCGTTCAGATGTGCCTCTATTGGCTATGGCCGTGACACGGACTCACTGGACCCTCAATGCACAAGACGCCTTTTCATTGCACTCAAGGATGATGTATTCAGTCCTTTGAAGAGAACTCGAGTTTGGATGTATATTGGGCGAACTGATCATATCAGCTGTAACGCGTAAGGTCCTTGCACTGCTTGAAAAGGCTGCGCTCGTGTGTCTCGGCTTCTGTTGTCTCATTGCAGGTGTAAGCCCTCTCTTGCTACTTCTTTACCTGTCGCGCTGAACGTCGATATCTAGCGGATGCCTCCTCTAGCAAGTGCAATCCTCCCCGAAGTACTCAACACGCGCGGGTTACAAATCGTGTTTGACATGTTGATGGTACACGAAGGCGATTTCATGGGCAGGAATGGACCCGGGGTGCGTCTCGCATTTTTGCTCCATTCCTATTTCATCGTCGGCGTAACGAAGCTAATCACAACCCATATCTTTGGTGGTGGCTAGGCGAACGCATCGTTGAGTTTTTGCTACATGCACTCAATGGGAACGACACGAAAAGACTTCAGGGGTTGTGTGTCGGCCTTGCAAAGCTCGTGTTGGCCGGGATAATTTCGGACGAGCGAGTACGTCTCATCGTCTGTCATGGATATCTGGGGCGTGTTTTCTGACAACGCGTGCGCGATAGGTGTCAAAGAGTCTCGTGGTAACCTATATCTTGCCCGATACCACCGAGAATCAATATCCCTCCTTGATATCCATGCCTGCTCGGCAGCGCCGGCCCATCCGAGACATCTCCGCTTGCAATGTACTCACCAAACTCCACACGACGACCTGCAACAAATATGCAGACAAGCTGTCCAACTTTAGTGACGAAAAGTATCGACAACTCGAATCGCTCGGAGTGTTGTTCAAGTTCCTGGATGACATTATACCGTTGGGGGATGGGAGGAGGTGGAAATGCCGAAGAGTACACAATCACTACAACACAACAACTTGAAGTGAGTAACGCAAACCAAAAAGAAGACAAAAATAATGAAAAAGCCAGGACTGAGATTCCGCAACCCCTACACGCATTCACTCATCCCTTCTCATCCGATCTTCATCATTTCCCTCCTCTGAATCCATGATCGAATAAACGTCTTGTTTCAACCCATCGACGCCAGCTCCGACTCAGGTGCACCATCACCCACCGTCAGACAAAAATGGAAAGAAAGAAGGTGAAACGTACTGCTGCCACCTCTCGCCGCTGGTTTGGGCTCTACTCTACATGGTCGTCTCTCGTCACCCTCTGCCCTCCTCGGCAACTTCCGTTCCCTGAACCTTCGGCTCTTCCCGCGCAGGCGTCGCCTCTTCTTCTCATCCACATCGTCGTCGTTTCGTCACAGGTGCTGCCTTCTTGACCGAGTTATTACATTCTCTACAATCAGCCCCTCCATCCACAGACAAAATCACAACGGAAGGTGAGATATAGGTGACGGCAAAACTCACACAGCCATCCTTTGGAAGCGTCCTCGTTGGTGGGGGCGTCGCATGTCCTTCAGGTAACTTGTCGTGTCGTCGTCGTCGTCCGAGTGTGATACTCTCTGTCGTCTAGCACGTCAGTCGCCCCTCAGCACAGGATGGAAACAAAGACGGCAGGGCTTCGCATTCACCTTGCCCTTTGAACCCTTGCTTGCGACGTCCCAGACCCGACACTTGTATCCTCCGATGCACTATTGCTCTCCGTCATCTCCGTCATCACGCTCTCCGATTGCCTTGGTTTCTGTTGATGCCTCCCAGCATTATCGCTGATGATGGCGTACCGTTTCCATCCCCTCCACCCCCACCCCGTCCTCCAATGTCATGTCGAATTTGGTGAGTCCATTGCGTGCAGAGATATCTCGGATGGACCGGCGCTGGTGCACACAAGTATCTAGAAGGCGAGAACGAGAACGTACGGTAAAGACGTTGTACACCAACAACTTCAACGCTCGAATCTTGTCGTCGACCAACGTCTCAGGGAGATGCAACCGTCCCGAGACGACACAACACCATCTTGACTTCATCTGGGTCACCGTGGTTGTTACAATCGCCACACACGAAACAGAATGAAGAAGGACGGCCATGTCATCCTTGAAATGCCGTGAGAATACCCCTCCGCCAAGTGCCCTGCCGTAGATGGTCTGACCCTCATTACGGACGTCATTTCACCCATATTCCCAACAAACAAGCAACTGACAAGACTTTTTGCGGATCCGTCCAGTCGACAAACATTTTTACAAGCTGCGCAGGTGATGAAAGTTCTAGGCGGTATCGGGCGAGAGATTGGCCACCGCAAGCCTCTTGGTGAGCACGCGTGGATGGACGGAACCCATGGCAGAGCCGTTCTGGTTCGTGCGGTTTGTCTTCGAGAATGGCAGACTAGATGACGCGACGCATGACGGTGCGATGTTCTACCATCCCTTACTTTTACACCTCAGCCTGAATGCAAAATCCTCGGAGCCTAAGTATGTATATATGTTGCATTCTTAGTAATTTCTTACGGTTTACTCACAGCAAAGGCCTGACTTGCTCGAGTAACGGTGTCCACGCATACCGATAGGTCAACAATGGTCCTAGCAAAATATGAGCCGGACGCTCACGCTCTCAAACCCTTGACTGTCATGACTGAAGTATTCATTTGTTACACAGACCGTACATAAATAACATGTGCCACTGAAGGTAGACTGGTGACCAGTCCGTCTAATGAGTAGCTTGCCATTTCCATTACACACCACTACTGCCAGCGCCACGGATCTCCCTGTCTTCCATCTGTATTGCTTCGCCCTGCTCTAACCCCTCATTCTGCCCGGCATCCGCGAACATGATCGCGCTCGCAACAACACCACGGCCAGACGCCAATGTGAAACCGAACGCCATGTCGATCTCGCTTTCATGTTTGCCTCGGAGATCGTATGCATAAAGTGCCCGCAAGTTGAGGATGAATCGGGGGACAAGTATGAATGGAGGTAAAGATGCCATAATCCCAAGTAGTATTACCAGCCATCCATCCGTCGGAAGGTTTATTGTGACAGCAAGCATATTGACGATTGCATATATCAGGATGCTATCCGTTATAATTCGCCATTAGCTTAGTGGCATGTAAGGGGAATGAAAGGAAGGACGAGACGTGGACATACGCAAGATAGTAGATCATGCCTTCCCTGACGAGAAGGCTCATGTAACGGTTGAGGGCCTTCAGGCTGAAACGCTTTGTCGCTTTGAACATTTGAAGTGACTCCCTGATGAATTGAGTCACGACGAATACAAACATCAATGCACCGAGAGTGATCTTGGCACCGTCCACGAGTAGAGTCCAAATGGGGGAACTATATTGCAACACGCAAATCGAAAAGTCAAGCACTTGAGCGATAATCACTATATAATTGGGAGAACAGCAAGTATCCTGTTATATAGTGCGCACGACATGAAGCCATGTTTCACATACCTATGCTTTCATTCTGAGTGCTGAGCACAATACAAAAAATTAGATTTGAGATGATTTCGATGGCGTAAAACGTGAGGAGGGTGCCAAGGATGAACCTCGATCGGCTGTACAATGCCCACACACGGAGAATCATCGCCACTGCCTCTAATAATGTGATTCATCTCGACCAAAGTGAAATAAATCTCACAATCTGCAGCACCAATAAAAATCAAGGAAGCCCACATGGCAAAGACTAAAATTATGTCGCCTTGGAAGTGTCCTTGAGGCGAGTGCACATTGGAAACATTGAATAAATGTACTCACAACTATTTAAATACGATCAACTGTTCAGAAATGTCGTTTATCAGTCTAAGATGAAGCATGAACACATACGTCTACCGGTAGTTGAAATATGTAAGTATCTTCGTTGATCATCAGGGGTATGAGGAATCACCTTTGCAGGGCCAGGTAGGAAAGAGCTCCCCCCTTTGATCAGACTGGGTTAGTTGGACAATTCGGAATTTCAAGGTTTGAACACACAGAGGGCATAAATTCTAGTGAACCAATCATGGATCAATCGATATGGATCGCAGCAAGCATAGACATACAGGACAGCACACAACCCGAAATAACGAGCCTGGAAATTAACAATTAGTAGAGGATTGTGGTGATTGCCAGGATACACACGAGAATGAATAATGCGGACACCCATGTCCAGGGCTTGTTCTGCAACCATATCAGAATATATAATCGGCCTGAGAAAGTGCACGCTGACCCAAATGTATTCTATCTGCAAAGCTCGACAGCGAGTGAGATTCCTATAAATCATGCTAATGAATGTAATGCGTACCTCATCTGAGAATGTGAGTGCTGAAAATGGTGAGGTTCATTCAACGTGAAGCATAGGGACACGTGTTACTTACTGTAATCATATCCGACTGCAGTGAGGATGATAACTAAAAAGAACACAAAGATCAATGGACGGAAAGCTTCAAGACGGTCAACGGGCATACGCGTAACGTAGTCATTCATCTGAATGCTTGTAACAACTTGCTGCAGAGCGGAAGCCATGAACTTGATATGAGGAGTACCTTGAAGCAAAAAGAATGAGAGTGGTATTTCGCAGATGGACGCTGGAAGGCGATGCACGTATAAGCCAACGCCGGTAGAGAATTAAGATAGCGGTGATCATCCTCCGCTGATATTGAATGTAGGGCGCATCAAGAACTTTGTGATGGGGCATTACATGATATCACCCACTGGCTGGCGTCCTGATAGTCAGTGCCACTGAAGCATGCCAAGTGGGCCGACAAATGTATGGCCGAATGACATATCTAACGATACAGTCTACAGCATTGTGCGCCTGACTGTGGGGTGACGACGGGAGGGTTTTGTTGGACTCAAGAGCTACTACTAGTAGTCGCTATGTCGGAGGCAGTCCGCTGTATATCAACTTGGAATGATGAATGAATGATGAAGTTTGGGTCCGACGCGCAAATGGGCGTTGCATTGCCCCACGGCTCTTTTATCATCGTACGCGGAATGTTGTGCGGAGCTGTTGAAAAAGGCCATAATAGTCATAATCCGCATCGGTGAACCTAGTGTGGGAAACAAAATTTTATCAGGTGGTCGCACTCGACCAGTGGAAACACGAACCAGACTTTGAAATGCTTTGGAGAAGCCCTGCAAGCCAACATGATTGCAGGTGACAAGGAGGACGTCAACACGGTCATCTTGGGTCACGTAGTGTGTTTTGTAGGGACAAGTGAGTCATGCAAAGAAAGGTCTCGTCAAGGGTTGTGAAATGTCAAGGCGATCGGGCTCCGTGACGATACTTATATACGGACACTGCACGGCACGGCATAAACACGATCAAAGAGACATCAAAGCAGGATAAAAAAATATCCAGGACTCGCACAATGAAATTCAGATCCCCCGACCCTCCTCACTGATGTATTCACTCATCCCCTGCCAAGTTTGCACAGCTTGTCTGCATATCTCTGGCTGATCGTCGTGTCGAGTTTCGTGAGTGCATTGCGAGCAGATATGTCTTGGATGCACCCGGCGCTGGCAGGCACGCATAAGTATCAAAGAGGGATCTAGAAAGCGAGAACGAGGGCTTACTGTAAAGAATTGTGCACCAACAACTTCAACGTTCGGATCTTGTCATCGTCCACCATCTCAGGGAGGTGCAACCATCCCAAGACCTGACACAACACCTTCTTGTCCTCCTCTGCGTCACCGTGGTCATTAAAATCGCTACACAAGACACGGCGCGACGCACGTTACAAATCATCCTTGAACAACGCCTTGAGAATGTCCTCTGTCAAGTCACGATGTACCCCGTCTTCGATCGTCTGACCGTGTACTTCACTACGCACGTCACTTCACACACGTTCTCCACCTCACGCAAACAGACAACTTACATGGCTTTTTGCGGATCCGTCCGGTCGACAAACATGCCTATGATCTGAGCATTTCTTGATCCTCGTCGACATGTGTCCGCTCGTCAGAAACTACCCTTACCAACGCGAGCTTTCCAAGTCCAACACACAACAACACCCAAGTCGACCCCTTTGGCAAGGTTTGGCCTGCAGTGGCGCTTCAAACTATGACGGTAGATCATATATTCCCACAAAAATTCAACCCGCTGTGCCGCGCTTAAAATCTTGAGACCGATCAAACACTGCCCAATACCGCCGCATCTTAATTTCCTTCTGGTGGTGGCCGATAGCGGTTGAGTATTTTTTTCTGTTTCGCTGCGCTCATCACCTTTGATATGCTACGGCTTCGCTTGCGTTTTGCTTGCCGCTGGTCTGGTGTATGGGTGGATTTGTCCGCGTTTCAAACACTACTAGGTGTCCATCTCCCATGACGTTCTTGGCATTTGCACTGACAATGAGGAACCAGCCAGTGGGCGATGCAATACTCCGATCATATACTTAAGGCGGCTTACATTCACCACAGGATGGTCACCGCCATCTTAATTCTCTACCGGCGTTGGTTTATATGTGTAGCCCCTTCCAGCGCCCGGCTGCGAAATACCACCCTCATTCTTTGCGGATTTTGTTATTGCAACGTACTCCTCATATCAAGTTCATGGCTTCCACTCTACAGCAAACTATTACAAGCATTCAGCCGAATGATTATACGACTCGTACGCTCAACTTGTGACCTTGGCGCCTCCTGTCCATTGACCTTACTGTTCATCCTAGTTGGGGTCCTCACTGCAGTCGGGTATGATTACAGTAAGTAACGCATGTCTCTATGCGTTTTTTCACATTTAATGAACCTCGACATTTTCAGTCCTCACATTCTCAGACGAGGTATGCACTATGTTCATTGGCATAATTTATACTAATTTGACTGGCTGTCGATCTTTGCAGATAGAATACATTTGGGTCAGCGGACACTTATCCCGGACGTATCATATATTCTGATATCGCTTCAGAACAAGCCCTGGACACGGATGTCTACATTATTCGTTCTCGTGCGTATCCTGGCCATTTCCATGATGGTGTACTAGGGCTCATCGTTGTTAACTTCCAGGCTCGTTATTTTGGCCTGTGTAATGTCATGTATGTCTGTGCTCGCTGCGATACATATCAATGGATCCCTGATCAATTCACTAGAATTTCTGCCCTCTGTGTGTTCAAAACTTGAAATCTGAGTTTTTTGAGCTAACGCAGCCTGATCACAGGGGGGAGTTCTTTCCTACTTGGCCCTGCAAAGGTGATTCCTCATACCACTGATGATCAACGAAGATACTTACATATTTCAACTACCGGCAGATGTATGTGTTCATGATCCATCTTACACTGATGAACGACATTTCTGAGCAGTTGGTCGTATTTAAATAGTTGTGAGTACATTTATCCAATGTTTCCAATGTCTACTCTGCTCAAGGACACTTCCAAGGCAATATTTTTGCCGGATGGACCAGCTTGATTTTTACTTGTGCTGCAGAATGTGAGATTCCATGTTCACTTGCAGCAAGATGAATGACATTGGTATATGCAGTGGTGATGATTCTCCGTGTGTGGGCATTGTACAATCAATCGAGGTTCATCCTTGGCACTCTCCTCACGTTGTACGCCATTGAAATCATCCCACATCTAATTTTTTGTATTCGGGTCAGCGCTCAGAATGGATCCACAGGTATGTGAAACATGGCTTCATATCGTGCACACTATACAACAAGACATCTGCTGTTCTCCCAATTATATAGCGGTTACGGCTCAAGTGCTTGATTTTTCGTTTTGCGTGATGCAAAACGCTTCCCCCATTTGGACTCTATTTGTAGACGGTGCCCAGATCCCTCTCGCTGCGATGATGTGGCTTCTCGTCGTTATCCAATTCATCAGGGAGGCGCTTCAAATGTACACAGCAACACAGCATTTCCGCCTGAATCGTTACATGAATCTTCTTGTTAGGGAAGGCATGATTTACTTTCTTGTGTATGTCCACGTCTCGTCCTTCCTTCCATTTCCTCTTATATGCCACTAAGCTAATGACAAATTATTACGGATAGCATTCTGGCATATGCACTCATCAACATGCTGATTTTCGCAGCAGACGTTCCAACGGACGGATGGCGGATAATACTACTTGGGACGATGCAACCTATACCTCGATATACACTAGTCCCCCGATTCATCTTGAGCTTGCGGGCACTCCATGCGCGCGATCTCCGAGGCAGACATGGAAGTGAGATCGACACAGCGTTCGGTTTCACGTCGGCGTCTGGCCATGGCGCTGTTGCGAGTGCGATTATGTTCGCTGACGGTGAGGAGAACGAGGGGTTAGAGCAGGGTGAAGAAATACAGATGGAAGAGGGAAATTCGGAGCGCCGGTAGTGCATGATGGAGATGGTGACTGTGTCAGGAAAATTTGGTCTTTGTATCCACAGCGCCCCTTCAGTGGTGCGTGTTATTTGTGTACAATTAGTACGAAAATGAATACTTACTTCAGTCATGACGGTCAAGCAAGGGTTTGAAAGGGTGAGCGTCCGCCTCATATTTTGCTAGCGCGATTGTTACTCACCGGGACCTACGGCTACCAGTATGCGTGGACACCGTTGAGGAACATACTCGAGCATATGAGGCCACGGCTGGGCTCCCTGTGGGCAACAGTGCGACATATATTATTATACATAGTCTGCGGGTGCTTTGCTTTCAAGAGGAGTAAGAGTAAGTGATCCCAGTGCGCACCGTGTCATTGACACCGTCATGCGTGGCTTCATTTAGTAGTCTGCGATTGTCGAAGAAAGCCGCACGACCCACCATCGCCAATTTGAAGGGACCTATGAGCATTATACGGAATGGACTTGGGGATCACAGTGAGCCTGGCAGCTTCCCTGATCCTTGGTCCCTGCCGCTTGATGTCGTGAGGCCAGTGAAGGGATGTATTATAAGGGACTGTTGCGTTCAAACGCGTTCAGAACTGGCACTCGCATAAGTTCAAGCCCCAGAAGCACTTGAACGCGAACCCAAACCCACACCGAAGTGCGATTCAACCCACCCACTGCCGAAGCGACTGAGTCAAAGTTTGAATGGAAGTTACGGAAGTCTCCAACGTCAACTCGGTTCAGAACTGCACCTCCATCATCACAATTGAACGAGAATACGACGGTCGCCGAGCTCGATGCACTGCTGAGCATATTATTTGCCATTGCCATGCGCGTCGACATTTTCGACCAGCTCAACTCGTTCAGATGCGCATCAGCTAGCTAGTTAGTATGGCCGTGACACGGACTCGCTCGACTCTCAATGCACAAAAACGCCTTTTCATTTCATTCAAGGACGATGTATCCTGTCCTTTGGAGAGAACTCGACGTTGGAAGGTGGGTGAACTGATCATACCAGCCGTAACACGCAAGAACCTCGCACTACATGAAAATGTGCTCGTGTGTCTCGGGTTATGTTGTCCGATTGCACGCGTAAGCCCTCTCTTGCTACTTCTCCACGTGTAGCGCTGAACGTCGATTCCTAGAGAATGTCTCTCAACTCCTCTCACAAGTGCAATCCTCCCGTGGAGTGCTCACGACGCGCGCGTGTTACAAATCAATTTCATAGGGAGGGGTGGATCCGGGGTACGTTTTTATTCCCATATTTGATCGTCGACGCAACAATCCATGTCTTTGGTGATGGCTAGGGCGAGGTTTCTGCTACACGTAGCCAACGGGGATCACTTGGGTGGTGTTGTGTGTTGGACTTGGAAAGCTCCCGTTGGCAGGGGTAGTTTCTGACGAGCGGACACATGTCGACGAGGATCAAGAAATGGTATCACCTGCTCAGATTATAGGGATATTTGTCGACTGGACGGATCCGCAAAAAGCCATGTAAGTCGTCTGTTTGTGGGAGATGGAGAACGTGTGTGAAGTGACGTGCGTAGTGAAGTACACGGTCAGACGATCGAAGACGGGGTGCATCTTGACTTGACAGAGGATATTCTCAAGGCGTTGTTCAAGGATGATTTGTAAAGTGCGTCGCGCCGTGTCTTGTGTAGCGATTTTAATGACCTCGGTGACGCAGAGGAGGACAAGAAGGTGTTGTGTCAGGCCTCGGGACGGTTGCACCTCCCTGAGATGGTGGATGATGACAAGATCCGAACATTGAGGTTGTTGTCTTTACAGTAAGAGGGTCCCTTCAGTGGTTGCGTGTTATTTACGTACAGTCAGTACGAAAAATCAACACTTCAGTTATGACGATTAAGCAAGGGTTTGAAAGGGTGAGCGTCCGCCTCATATTTTGCTAGGGCCGTTGTTGAAACGTTGACCTGCCAGTATGCGTGGACACCGTTGAGAAACGTACTAGAGCAAATCAAGCCTCGGCCCAGGGTGAGGCCTTGAGGAGTCGCTGCGGGAAAGCCGAAGTACTTCCGGTTCGACCCACCCACCGAAGTCCTATTCGACGAGAATACGGCCACCGACCAAGAAGACCCCGAAGCGTCTCGCAAGAAGGGGCGCTTTGTGCGCCCGACGCCAACGAACGCTTTGACGACGTACTCATTCATGCTGAATTTGTCACTGCCGAGATGCTCAAGTGTATGGTGAACCTCGACTTAGGACTATGCGGATGAGATTGGACGGGGTTGGTAGCGCGGTGTTTCAAGGACGTGTTGAGAGTGTTGTTGCCGAACGAGAGAGATTTGATTTGGGTGGTCATCGAGGTGGTACATGAACTGAGAGATGAGGACGAGAGGGGGGGGGAGGTGAAAGAGGAGATGGGGGTAGGGGCGATGATGGGAACGAAGTCAATGCAAGTCCATGGCGCCCCATCCCTATAAGCAAGCACGAGCGGACGCGCTTGAGCTTGACCTCTGATGTTTGTCCATTTGCATGATGCATCGATGCCGTGGAGCGCATAAATGGGGTAGGTCGACCTCACCTCCTTCAAAGCAGTCCGAGTCACTCAAAGATGATGTATTTAGACCTTTGAAGAGAACTCGACATTGGAAATTATATTGGGTACCAATCGTGCCAGCTGCAACGGGCAAGCTCCAAGTACCTTTAATCTCATTGCAGTGTAAGCCGCTCTTGCTACTGCTGATCATATTTTCCCAGTGCAGACGGTGTCGATACTTGCAGACTTATGGAAGAATAACTTTGCACACAAACGTCCCACCGGAGTGCTCACTGGGAAATTTTCAAAGGTCGCCTGTAGGCTGTGAATAATATCCGTTCTCTATTTTTCCGAGATAATCCAACGTCCCATGCTCAGATGTTCCAAAAACAGGGTGAGATCGTCAAGCGGATGCTGTGCATGAGCCTTGATACGAAATTTATCTCAATGTGGGTTAGACATGATCTTTCTCCATCATGCTTGACCATTCCCACCTCTTTTTCTAGACCGACGAAGACATGTTCCGAGCCCTGAACCTTCTCGTGAGGGAAGGCATGATTTACCTTCTTACGTATGTTCACATCCCGTCCTTCCTTCTATTTGCTCTTCCATGCAACTAAGCTAATGGCAAATTATTATGAAGAGCATCCTGACATTTGCATTCATAAACATGCTGCGTAACACAGCAAGCGTTTCAATGGACGGATGGCGGGTAATGCGACTTGGGACGATGAACTTTATACCTCCCTACACACTACTCTCGCGATTCATCTTGAGCTTCCGGAAGCCTTATGCGCGGGATCTCCAAGGCAGTCGTGGAAGCGACACTGGCACAGCGTTTAGTTTCACATCGGCGTCTGGTCATGGCCTAATTTTTCTACACTTTTGTCATCAACCATTAGGTTTTAGTAGTTTTCTTATCTTTGTCTTTTGTTTAATTTGCGCTGCTCACTACAAGTATTGGGTAACGTCGTACCCCGGCGGCCAGTCATCGATCGAGTTCTTTCGCATCGCCGTGCAGCTCACCCACTGGCCCTGTACTGTTGTCAATCTGTGATTTGTTGAGAGTGACTCTCTGAAAAGATAAGGAGAAGGAATGCCGTTGAAACTGCCAGTGCCACTGCGGAACCAGATGTAAATTCAAGGAAAGTGACGAAGAGACCCCGGGCCATTGATCAGGGAGTTCGCTGGGCTCGGCAGGCATACAATACTTTGATCAGACGTACAAAGAGACCGCTGCGTCCACGCCAGCAAGCGACGCTCAGTGCCATTCACCCTGACCTGGGTACATCCCCCTTCAAAAACATTGCTCAACCTGCCAGGTAGTTTGGACTCTGGAGGCGCAACGGATGGGAAGATGTTGTTCGGAGTCACACAACAACTTCAATTCTATGATGAAGAGCAGTGCCTAGGTGACGGCTATTTGTGATTCTCCCATGTTGCCTGTGACATTCGTCGCCCACTCGGTATGCTTTCCATCTGACCGTATCAGGACCCCGGCCAGTGGGTGATGTAATACCCCATCATATGATTCATATCGTTGATGGAGTCTACATTCAATATCACCGCTAGATGGTCACCGCTATCTTAATTCCCTACCGGCGTTGGCTTATATGCGCAGCCCCCTCCGACCGTTTATTTGCGAAATACCACCTTATTCGTTGCAGGTTCTATTATTTCAACGTACTCCTCATATCACGTCATGGCTTCCACACTGCAGCAAGTTGTTACAGACATTCAGATGAATGACTATGTAACGTGTATGCCTGTTGACCGTCTTGAAGCTTTCCGTCCATTGATCTTTGTCTTCTTTCTAGTTATCATCCTCACTGCAGTCGGATATGATTACAGTAAGTAACACATGTCTCTATGTGTTTCTTCACGTTGAATGAACCTCAATATTATCAGTCCTCACATTCTCAGACGAGGTAGTATTTCCCAGTTCATTGGCATGATACATAGGTATTTCACTAGTTGACGATCTTTGCAGATAAAATACATTTGGGTCAGCGGACACTTTCCACGGATCATTACTATATGTTCTGATATCGCTGCAGAACAAGCCCTGGACACGGGTGTCTACATTATTTGTTCTCGTCTGTATCCTGGTCACATCTCCATAATCATAATCTTGTACTAATTGTTAATTTCCAGGCTCGTTATTTCGGGTTGTGTTCTGTCATGTATGTCTATGCTTCCCACAATACATCCCAATTGATCCCTGTTCAATTCACTAGAATTGATGCCCTCGGTGTGTTCAGACCTTGAAATTCCGAGTTTGTTGAGCTGACTTGGCCGAATGAAAGTCGGGACTCCTTTCCTACCCGGCCCTGCAAAGGTGATTCCTCATACCACTGATGATTGACAAAGACGCTTAAAATTTCAACTACTGGTAGACGTATGTATTCATGCTTTATCTTACACTGATCAACGACATTTCTGAGCAGTTGATCATATTAAAATAGTTGTGAGTGCATTTATTCAATGTTTCTAATGTCCACTCTTCTGAAGGATACTTTCAAGGCAATATACTTTATATTTTTTCCACATGGGCTTCCTTCATTTTTATTGGTGCTGCAGAACGTGAGATTCCATGTTCACTTGCTGGTGAGATGAATCACATGGGTAGATGCAGTGGCGATGATCCTCTGTGTGTGGGCATTGTACAGTCAATCGAGGTTCATCCTTGGGACTCTCCTCACGTTCTACGCAATGGAAGTCATCTCTGAGCTAATTTTTTGTATTAGGCTCAGCGTTCAGAATACGCCCATAGGTGTGTGAAACATGGCTTCATATCGTGCAGACTATATAACAGAATAATATGTGCCATTCTCCCAATTATATAGCGGTTACTGCCCAAGTGCTTGATCTTTCGTTTTGCGTGCAGCAAAACACTTCCCCCATTTGGACTCTACTCGTGGACAGTGCCCAGATCACTCTCAGTGCATTGATGTGTCTGCTCGCCGCTATCCAATTCATCAGGGAGGCACTTCAAATGTACAAAGCAACAAAGCATTTTCACCTGAACCGTTACATGAACCATCTTGTTAGGGAAGGCATGATTTACTTTCTTGCGTATGTCTGCGTCCCGTCCCTCCTTCCATCTCCTCTTACATGCCACTAAACTAATGGCGAATTATTATGAATAGCATCCTGACATATGCACTCATCAGCGTGCTGCTTGACACAGCAAGTGTTCCAACGGACGGATGGCGGGTAATACTAATCGGGGCGCTGGACCTTATACCTCCATTTACACTCGTCCCTCAATTCGTCTTGAGCTTGCGGAAACTCTATGCACGCGATCTCGGAGGCAGACATCACGGTGGGAGCAACATTGACACAGCGTTCGGGTTCTCATCGGGTTCTGGCCATGGCGGTGCTGCGAGCGTGATCATGTTTGCGGACGATGGACAGAACGAGGGGTTAGAGCAGGGTGAAGAAATACAGATGGAAGAGAGGGAAATTCGCAGCGCTGGTAATGGTGCATGATGGAGATGGAGTCTATGTGAGGTTTGGTCTTTGTATCCCAAGCCTCGCCCCTTCAGTGGTGCATGCTATTTATGTACAGTCAGTACGAACATTGAATGTGTCAGTCATGACGGTCAACTTGCAAGGGTTTAACTTAGAGTGTGAGCAGCATCGGCCTCATAGTTTACTGGAAACAAATAGTCGAGAGCTATCAGAATTGTTAACCTTCCGGTATGCGTGGACACCGTTGAAGGTTTGAACCCAGATAAGATCTAGGGAATGTGTAAGTCAGTCTGTGGGTGGAGTGCAGCAAATACATAATGTATGGGTTTTTTTTTTTTGCTTTTAGGAGGACTAGGATTAATCATAGAACATCATCGTTGGCATGCGTCACTTCATCTAGTATTCTGCTGTCCTCGAAAAAAAAAAAGCCCGACCCAGGACGGCTCTGCCATGGGTCCCCTCCATTAAGTTACGCATGCACACCATCGCCCAGAGGGAGCTCATTACACGGAATGGACTTGGGGGCCGTGAGCCTGTAGCTTGAGCACGCTGTCGGTGGCCTGAGGTTCAAACTCCTCGGTCCCTGGGTCGGTATCGTGAGGCGATATATTTGAAGTTTGAACACGTTCCAAAGGTCCTGACAAGTTGAATATGAGCTTCAAATGCAGAACGAAAAAAAGTGCTTCGAACCGACTCGGAAGTTAACGTTCAGGACTGGACCTCCGACATCACTATTCAACACAGAATACGGTCGCCGAGGACGCGCTGCTGGGCACCACTGGCACGCGCGTGGACATTTTTCACCAACTCGAGTTCCATCAGCAGAAGTGGCCAGATCTTACAAGGCCCTGAAAGGCCTAACATAGGCGTAAAAGGTATCCGGGGCCTTTCAAGGAAATACTCCGTCTGTGCAAGGCTCATAAGGGCA
>JBBPQT010000261.1:0-20609 GCA_038092715.1 Boletus smithii | reverse complement strand
CAATAGTATAGTGAGTACATGCGCAAGGAAGGTAATGGAACATAAGTAATGAACCAAATGAGTAGGTATAACACATAGGGTAGGCTTTGGATGGTCAGAGAACTCGAATGCGTGAATAGAAACTTACTGGCAAATGGATCCGGACACGGATAACGGATTCTGAAGGTTCTGGACGGAAGGACATGGACAGGAAGGGTGCGGACCTGGAAGGAAAAAGAGTGGAAACGAGTGGACGATGCTGGACGAAGTCGATGAGTAGTGAAAGATTGATGGATACCGCCAAACGACAGGCTACAGCCATAGGGAATAGTCGTTCCCTACATCGCGACAAAAGATTTCAAAGCCATGGCCATGAAGGTGCAAGTACTTCGTGTAATGATAAGATGAAATGGGGAAGGCCCAGCCCGCCCCTTCGTAAGCTTGTGCAATGGTCTCATCAACATATTGCAAACCATTGATGGGGAATCCTTCATAGCTGGACTCGACTTGAAGGATCCTAAAAGGCAAGACTTGGCAGGGAGTAGTCGCCTGGTGGTTCACCTGGAGGAGAACCATCTGGAAGGGATGGTAGGTCGGATGTGTCATCAGCCGCTTGTAGACCTGCAGTTCAATCTCCACCATCTGCCTGTACAATACTGTTTGGTTCGTAGTGAGGGGGAGTTGGTGGACGGTGAAGAATTGTAATATCTTCAGCAGCATTATGTCTGGCAGGTAAACTGTTACCATGTCGCAGGGAGCATTGAAGTTGCAGTACTTGACCGCCACTAGACAGTCCGTGTGCATTGGCTCCCTGGCAAACTGGATTGCTGCTTTAAGCCACTGCCTCTGCTCTCCGATTTCTTCTTGCTCGGCAGCTACTAGGTTGTACCGCTGGATTACCTCCACCATATTGATAGGGCGGGGGGCTTGGATTGGCAAGAGCACTGGTATAGGTAGGGGGCAATGCCTGTCTACTGGATAGGGAGGAGGAGAGCAAGGGTGGTCATTCCAGTGATGCTCGCAATGCTAGAGGTCCTTGAGCTGCTGAGAATAGGGAACTCGAAGATCCTCCAGAGTGGGGTTGAGACCCACTTTGCTGAGAGCTTCACTGGCTTTGATCAACTGGTTGGAGGTATTGGGCGACATTGTTTATGATTTCTCCAATAAAAGGAGGTATGGGTAAGGGAGATTGAGGAGGGGATGAGAGCGATGAGGAGTGTCCATCAGCAAACCAGCCTTTCTTGTTAGGCAAGCTTACAGTTTCTTGGCATATTTAGCCGAGCACCCAGTCTGGTGACCTCGGGCCCAGGCTGTCCCCGTCAGGCACTTTGCTTAACTTGAGCTGTTTCAATTGGCTTTCGGCACTCTCGGCACATTACCCAATCACAGCCTGGCAATGTTGGGACCAGCCCGCTCTAGCGCAATGTCATTGGCACACAAAATGTCAAATTAGCATAGTATCAGAGTTATGAAGTATACAATGAAGATCAATACAAAATTTGGGCTAGTCCAAGGCGACGTTGAAAGAGTTCCACTCTGAGTATCGAAGTTGGGTAACGTATGCACCGAGGGAAAAAAAACTCACTTTGCGGTGGACGCTGCCTGTAGATGGCTTGTTGGAGTATGTGAGACTCTCACATTGCATACTCAGATGCAACGGAGCATCTGCTCTCTCGAATTGAAAGCCAAATGTATCCAATGTCTTCATCTGCATCGTTCAAGTCCTCCTCTGCCCACTCAAGCATGATTCGGTTAAGCTACAAGGTGATAACATTGCGGTGGACCATTTTGAAGGCAAGGTCTTTCTTGAGCAAAGAGATCAATCGATCACTATTAGCAGCCTCAAGGAGGAGGTATGCCTCCTGACTATTCTTAGGGGAGGTAGCATGGCGCCGAATAGGCACCTTCTCGAGCTGACAATCAGTAAGAAATATGAGTCACCACTGGACAATTCATACTTACCCATACTCCAGAAAGCTCAGATTGCGTGCTGTATTTGGCCACATCAGCGAACAACTTGGGCGGTTGGAGCACGCGAGGCTCAAGAGGTGAGCTCCCTGGCGGGTCCAGTTCAGAGTCTATCCTGCATCGCTTTGGGGGTTTGCTATGGTGAGAGCTGTTGTGTGAACCTGCAATGTCATTTGTAGAGTTATGTGGCAACATAGGCTGTCGTGGTGGGGGGCGACTCGTTTGGATACTTGAGGCCTTCAAATGTGATCTGGGCTTCAAAAGTTCACGTAAGTGATTGGCAGCTGGAACATGATGCAGAGGGACAGGTACGTGAATAACTCCAGCCCCAAGGCTTTCAAGCCTTACTCCTGCGATGCCTTCATCGCACCATGCCTCGAGCAAAATCAAGGTGCAAGCATAAAACCGTCAGATGTCCTCACTGTGGAAAGAAGTTTAGTGGGGTAAATAATATTCTCCAACACCTCAGCCAACCATTGGGATCGTGTTTCGGGAAGTCGCTCTTCGAACTTGATTCCCTGCCATCCGACAACGACTCACCTGAAATGGAACGCTCTCCTGATGACCTTCCTTCCGCGACTGGTTCTGGAGACACCCCCAATGTTGACGAGCTATCTCAGCACGATGAAGACGTTGACATGGCCAATGTTGACCTGCATCCTCCCAGGGGTCTACCGGCTAATATCGAAGTTGAAACTGACCAAATGCGGTTCGTGGAGATGTTCAAAGGTTGTGCAGCAACATTTCCAGGTGGGAAGACATTTATGAGCGATTTTTGGAATGACCAATATGCACCACAGCAACAAGAGAACTTATACTTCCCTTGGGCGTCGAAGGAGGAGTGGGCCTTTGCATCATGGTTGTTACGGTCTTGCCTTAGCATGGCAGCGATCAATGATCTTCTCTCACTTCGTATTGTGAGTATTTTCCTTAAAGCTGCTACATTATGTGTTGACTTTCAATCAACAGATCAGAAATCTCTCTCTTTCTTTTCATACCGCCAAAGAACTTCTCTTGTGCGGAAATCCTCCCAGGTGGCCCCAAATGGGTATGCAAAACAATGAAACCTCCCCATCCTGTCAAACGACCGATTCACCTTTTCTATCGCAACCCCATTGAGTGTTTGCAAGCTCTCCTCAGCCATCTGCAGTTTGAACGACACATTTCATTCGTTCCGAGGAAAGTTTGGACGAGTGCCGCAAAGATCTGTCATATCTACGACGAGTGGCTTAGTGGCGATTGTGCTTGGAAGATACAGGTGAGACAATATTATATTTATATACTCATGTTCATGTCCATCAGGAGGAATTGCCTCAAGGTTCTACTCTACTCGGGGTCGTGTTGGCATCTGACAAAACGAACATATCTGTCATGAGCGGCAATCGCATGGCCTATCCACTTTTAATCAGCCTCACCAACATTGATGCCAATATCCACTGCAAGACTTCCCTCCATGCTTATCATCTAGTCGCTCTGCTCCCTATTGCAAAGTTTACGCACAAGACTACTCGTGTTCACAGTCTTCATCAAGATCGGCTGGTACACGAAGCACTAAACATTGTCTTAGCTTCTCTCAAGACTGCCACTGAAGTCGGGATCATGATGAGTGATCCAGTAGGCAATTTGCGCTATTGCTTCACCCCAATCGCTGCATGGATCGCAGATACCCCAGATGAGAGCCTCTTGTCAGGAACCGGTCCCAAAGTGTCTCCGGTTACTGTTGCATCATCCAAGCAGTTTGGGAATGCTCATCAACATGAGCTCCATACTGCAAATAATATCCTCGCTGCAATATGCATGGCCTGTTCAGAGTATTCCCCAAACGATTACGAAAGCTTTCTCAAGGCCACAAAACGATTAGGCTTGAATGGTGTCGTCGACTTGGTTTGGAAGGGATGGCTCTTATCGCAGCCTTGCTACTTCATCACCCTGGAGGTCCTGCATCATTTTTTTAGGTTTGCATGGGACCATGACATCCAGTGGTGCATCAAGGTGGTCAGGGCTGCTGAGATGGGTTTCCGTTTCACACTCATCCAGACGCTCACGGGGTATCAAGTGTTTGACGAAGGGATTTCAAAGCTGAAACAAGTAACTGGCCATGATCACTGTGCAATCCAGTGCTATATCATAGGTGCTGCAGCTGGAAAAGCGCCACGGAGGTTTCTTGTTGCTGTTCGTGCCTTGGTTGATTTCCGCTATCTCGTGCAAGTGCCCATCTTCACTACTGAATCTCTCAAAAGAGTCGCAACTGCGCTGCAGGAATTCCACGATCATAAAGATGCAATTGTGCAGAGTGGTGTACAAAATGGTTGGCAAATACCAAAACTTGAATTGCTGCAGGGTGTCATTCCAAGTATTGAATAGTCTGGGGCGGTTATACAATGGAGCGCTGATGTCACTGAGCATGCTCACATCGACATGATCAAGGAACCAGCTCGTGCGGGGAACAATCAAAACTATTATAGTCAAATCGCCTGCCATCTTGATCGGCTGGAGAGGTGCCATCGCTTTGATCTCGCAACATACATTGAAGAACATACGAAGGAGATGGACCAGGATCCCAACAACAAGGATGAGGACCATGAGCCAGATGGCGAAAAGCCTGCCATTGCTGAGTATTCCACCCCAACACGTCCAATGATCAACTATTTCAGCATCTCACAAGCACTCATCCAAGGGCTTTGTCCTTCAGCTCCCAAACCTTTTCGCACATTTGCAACAGTGATGACTGCTTTCCGTCTCACAACGAAGCCCTCGTTGAGGCTGTCTCTGGGGGAAGCTGCCCTAAAGTATGGGCTCCCGGACCTCATACGTCTGTTACAAAGTTTTTCAATGGAGAACGTGACACGTCGTCTGCTGCTGATTGGAGGCTTCAAATTTGGCACAAGGTACGGGTTCAACAAGAGATGTACCACAACAAAACCTTGGATTCCCCTCAAACGCTCTGTGCGATACCCCCGACTACCACAAATTTGTATGGTCAGTACGATTCAGCGATTATCAGCCCCCAGAATGACAGTGGTTGGCCAAAAAGCGGCCTTGCAGGTCATTCTGTCACCCAGCTGAGGATCATTTTCCGGATCCTGTCTTCTGACCACTTTCTCATTTACATCCAGCACTTCCATATTGTTCCTCAAGGCAGTCCTACAAATACGAGTGCCATAACGGGGATGCATGTTTTGAAGCATGCTATCAAGGCAATGGACAGCGTGTGGGCGAGATCATTCCCATTACCCTCGTATGTTCCCCTGCTCACCTTATTCCTCACTTCGGTCATGAAGCACATCCTCGCTTGACCAAAAGGAGTAGCTATGAATTGAGTACCAAATTTTGGCTGAACAAGTATTGGTTGAAGGAATTCTATTATGCTCTCTCTCCCGAATCAACTTAGATATAGTTACAATTGTATCTACAAGATTCATCAATAGGATAATCAGGCGTTTATCAATGCATACAATCATGCCATCAAATAGGCGAAAGTGTGGCTGTGTTTTGTGCTTCTTCGACTTCTCCCCAATCATGACC
Source organism: Boletus smithii (assembly GCA_038092715.1). Lineage (NCBI taxonomy): Eukaryota > Fungi > Basidiomycota > Agaricomycetes > Boletales > Boletaceae > Boletus > Boletus smithii. The sequence continues at coordinate 15,137 of JBBPQT010000261.1, read as the reverse complement.
AGTGAGCAGGCAGCGTCGACACCACAGGCAAGATGATTAAATTTGAGGAGGAAAAGTCTGAGTTTGTTTTGTTTGACAGCCACTCCGACTAGCACATGCTACACCCTACAATGACCTACGTGTGAGTTTTTCTTCTCTTAGAAATCCGAATAAAGCACCCACCGAAATATTGCAGCTCTCAAGTCATGTAGCTCCAGACTTCAGGGCTAGAAGTGACGGATTACACAGTACCATGGATGACTTACTCAAAAGCGACACAGAACATACGCACTGGGAGTTGAGCGAGGAGGAGAGCTTGCGGTTGTTGGAGTTTCTTTTTCCAGATGAACACATACTCCAAAAGCGGGGGGCCCTAGAAAAAGCGGGGGGTCCTTTCACAATGTCGCAAGTGCTGGGATTTCTCGAGGATAAGGGAATATATGGTCATCCCGCGTCTGCAGGACCTTCTGGATCAAAAATGTCTCAAGTGAGAGCTGGGGTGTTAAACAATCTAATGGCACCCGTGAAGCCCTGGCTGCCCAAGTCAAAGTGTCCTGACCTTTGTGCTGATGCATCAGCCAAGTGCAAAGTCCCCCTGGCGCATTTCTTTAACACTCTGCTTCAGTCTGTCAAAGTGGCGTGTGGCCTTAATTGTCTGTGAGTTTTTGTTTATTTTTGACTTGGGTGTGCAATAGCTCACCAATCTTCGCCAGAAAGTGGAATGGTAACTCATCAACCATACCCTTGAAGGGCCACGGACTAGAGTCTAAAAGAAAACCCGATATCATGTTATTTGAATGAAAGGGGAATACCTGGCCACACCTCATATTGTTCTGTGAAGTGAAGAATAAAGCAGACACATTGACTGAGAGAGAGTCATATATAGAAGTAGCTGGAAAATCAGCCTGCTTATTGTTCATGCAAGACAGCCGCCACATTGCCCCATCCATTTGCTTTCAAAGTACAAAGTGTACCTCGAAGCGAAGGGACAGAGGAATAATGTCTCAGGTAGGAATACTTACCTGGATGTGATAAACGATAGTTCAAAGCCAAGGGTCTTCTCAGAGTAGTCTCAATGAGAGAGGAATCGAACAGTGATATTTGAGTAAAGAAAAGACATGCTGTATCGACAGAGTCTTTATAGTAGATTAACATAAGGTTCAATCTCCTATCTAATCTTATCAAGATATAGGGCAGGTTGATCTAAGTATAATCGACCAATAGCATAAATAACTATAGTAAGATGCAATATGACGTCAGTATTGCGCCATAGTGACATCATGGATAGTGTAAGCAATCCAGACTGTGGTCTAGACTATAGATCACATGGTCGTGAATGTAGCATGTGATGAGTCACGATATGAGTCACACATGAGTCACGCCTATTAGGATAAGAATCCTAATGAATGAGTCATGCCTAATACCATTAGGGTAACTTAGCTAGTGATGTTTGTAGACTGGTCACGTGACTTCATTTCTGAGAGTCACTACGTCTAAAATCTACATTCTCAACATTTGCATCCTTGGCTCTCAAGTATACTTCACGCTTTTCGATTGGGGGGGTCTATCTCCACCTGTGGATTCAACATCCATGACTCACCAGAAATACTCTTATGCATCCTCATCGGGCTTTCATGTTATCTTGAAAAACCCAATATTCTTGGCTCCGACACTACTATTACCTGGGAGAAATGGAGATGGCGACAGAAAGCACCGCGAAAGGTCTTGACAATACCTGTGTGCATGGGGTTGCAAAGCATTTCCCTTCAGATCAAACTCACCAAGCTTCTATTCATCTCTGACTACCTAGTCGGGCAGGGCTCAACAGTGTGGAAAGGTGAGCTAGTGGGCTATCTCGAGCGGCCGAAGATCTATGTGGCAGTCAAGGACTGCTGGATAGATCCTCTCAGGAAGTTTACTGAGGGTACGATAATGCAAATACTCAACAAAGCTGGAATTGAGGGTGTCCCAATGCTCATCTACGACGGACAAGTTACAACAAAAGTATACAACAAAAATGGCAGACAAATGATGGTCAATCAGTCCATGCATCGCGTTCGTGCAACGTTGCAACGGTACCCCAAAAGCCAGGGTACATTTCAACTCCAGGTGCTATACCGCCTAGTCACCAAACCTGTAGGCTCACTTGTGACAGATTTTCGAAGTCTAGAAGAGCTTCTTGTCTCGTTCCTGGACTTTGTTGTAGGTAAACACCTCCTTGTTTCTGTGTCCAGAGGGTTTCAACTGACCTGGTACTTTTCAGTGCACAAGGACGCCCTTGAAAGGACTGGCATCTTGCACCATGACATAAGTCTTGTCAACCTCCTACTCGTGTTTATACAGACCAAACGGAGTCATCATCACATGTTCATGAATCACTTGCTGTCGGCGTCACGGCACGCATTGTGTACAAGGATTGAAAGCATGCAACAACACGGAATACTTGCTGATTGGGATTATGCGGTCCCAATCATGCCCAGTCCCTTGTCTTCATCAATGGTCCTCCCAGCCCCCATGTTGAGCCAACATTCTCACCCCCTGTCAAATACTACTCCCTCTACCCTTGTTGAGCACAATACCGACATGCCAAATCTACACAATGAGCCACAGAACCAACCCGGGGTTTCGATTGTCAACAATAGCGTATATACAAGATTAATTGGCTCCAAGGATGCCCCCCAGTTGACTCTGCTTGTTCAACTTTCCCCCAAGCATGATGTAGCATTGGTGAATCCATCCGAAGACAAACATACCACTGATGATGCTAACCCACTGTATCGGATGGTCAGGATTTGGTTCTCGTACTTTGTTCAAGCTAACTTGTACTACAGGGTACATGGTCATGGATGTCCTCTGAGTTGGTCATGGTGGGTCCCAATCAACCAGTTATTCACAACGAACTCCATGACCTGGAATCTTTTTTTTATGTCCTTGTTGGGATAGTTGTCCTTTACAATGAACCGGGAAAACTCAAGTCTGACAAGGATTTGGAACATTCCTTCGACAAACTCTTCCATACCAACGAGCCAAGTATCCTCAAGACTATCATCATGCAGTCAGACCTGACCTGGGTTCCATATATTATCAAGCATGTCTCGCCATACTTCCATCCTATTATTCCACTCCTTAACAAGCTCCGGCAAGACATTATTGTACCTCTCAAGAGCAACGCCAAGGGCAATTTTATTCACAGCGTCCCCTTCTCTCATGAAACAGTAATCTGATACATTGTTTCAATGCTCAGTGATCTCCCAGAAGATTCTTGGGTTCTGCGTCCCACCCTTGATGGACACGAAGACTCACTCGTTCCACCAGTATCTGACAAGGAGGATAACATGTCGAGTGTTTCTGACACTGACATGGATGATGATGATATCAGAGACACCTCGCCTATACCTCCGCCTGTGCTGCAAAGGGACGTCAACAGCCATCTCGCTGCTTGCATGGTTGCTCAGAGCAACCCAGACTTACGTCAAAAGCGACCTATGCCATCAGAAGATGAGCCTCTCGCAAAGCGTCTTTGGTCATCAGATCAGTGAGGAACCCTTACTCGTCCTCCACCTACTACCAGAGGAAAAACCACAAGCGGGACTCTGAGTAAATGTAAATTGTAATCTGTATGGTGTTTTCTTAGCTGTCCTTTTTACATCATGACACTTGTTCGTTATGCCATGTTTCTACTACTAGTAGCTTACTACGTGTTTGTTGTAGCTTCGACGAATTTTGTAGCCTTGCTTCGACAATGTGGCCGCGTATGAGGTTCCGACATCTATAAAGTCCCCAAGTGCTGTGGTTTTCACATCCCAGTGCGCCATCGACCATGCCTTCCAAATGCAAAGGAGCCAGTGATAAAACCAGCGGTTCTATTTCTCACGCTGCTACGGGTGACTCTTTGCCTGCCTCTAAACGACAGAGGGCTGAGGCATTGTCCGACACTGACCCTCCTGGTAAGCTTCTATCTCCTTTTTTTTCCAGCTAACTTCTGGCTTTGTAAATACCAGAGGACAGTCAAACCAGGTGCTCCTCGCGCACTGGACGGGGAAATGGAGGGCAGCTCCGGCAGCTCCAACGTCTTGAGCACATTCAAGTAGTCAAGCCTTCGCGTTCATCCAAGTGGGCACTCGATACTGCTACACAAGGACTAGATGCCAATCCAATGGCTCCATCTTACGAGGGTGCGGAAGAGGGTGAAGAGAGTCAGATTCAACCCTGGGTGGTGCCTAATGTCAATGATTCAGACAATGGGGTGTCATGCTTTAGGAACAGGTAACTTTGTCTTTTTTTCACTATCTATTCACAATTTTTGTTAGGCCCTCATCGGTTGCATTGTCTTCTGCACCGTCTTCCTGCAGCGCTTCTGTATTTTCGGCTCTGTTGTCGCGTGGGGGTTCAACAATTCCCACATCTCATGTTTCATCTGAATGCACAAACACTGACTATGGTTACGACGACCTCTACGTTTCTACACAATGTTCTCTCCAGCTTCATGCTGATAGTGCGCCACAGATTTAAACCTCGCATCACACATTGGAGGAGCCTGTGCATACCATCTCGCACCCATTGCAGTCTGCTTCCTCTGTTCGGGGTGTTGAAGAACCAGCCAAGGCAGATCCTCCATCGTCGCTACGAGGTAGCCAGTTGCATCAAATGCATTCTCTCATCAAACTCCCTTTAACCATGTCATGGACACACACCATGTTCGCTATGGAGGACCCGGACCCCAATGAAGAAAACCGTGTCATCGATGAAGGGTCTCCAAGTGATGACGAACACATCGCCAAAGCAGCTCTCTATGGTATTGGTGAGTATCAGCTCCAACTTGGTCCCAAAGTACTGAATGTTGGTCTTCGGACAGACTATGCCGAGCACCGAAGTCTCAATCAAGCTAGTGCTGGTAAGACCTTTCCCCTTCACAATGATGTGTGGTTGCTACCATTCCGAACAGATTCCGAACAGCCAAATCATCCCGACAGTATTGATTCCCGGCGCGGCCCAGTGTCTCATGTGACATCCTGCCCAAGTACGTTCGCAGGGATTACACATATGGTACTGACCATATTATCTAGGTGAGGTTGAAGATGTTGTTGCTCAGCACCGCCAGCGCAACCGCATACCCCGTCTCCCAAGCAATGCGCAACTACTGGCTATACGTGACGAGCAGTCCACCCGATGTTCGTGCAGTGTCAGTCCCAACGGCTCTGCGAATGACATGGATGAGTTGGATGCTCCAATCTCAGCTTCCATTCAAACCTCAGCAATAAATGGCCACACTGAGCATTCTGACTCATATTCATCCCATGTCGCTACTAAACGTGAGAATCCCTCGCAGCTCCAGTTCTATCCTTCGGCCATCCGCAACATTATTGAACGAGCAAAACAAATCTCTCATTCTGAACTTGGATCCATCAATTCATTCCCGCTCCACCCCCAATTCAACACAAAAGCTACAGCATACATGAATGAGGCCATCGCAGAAAGGCGTAAAGCAAGCTTACTTATCCCCAATGGTAGGTTGATTTACTTCATTGTATCTTGTCTTACAGTGTTGCTAGGGTGGTAGCCTCAACGTGCATCTGATATTACCAAGTTGGTAAGTGGTATGACTTGTTGCAAGAAAACATTGTTAATGAATGTCAGCTTTGGGACGATGTTGGAAATTGGCGCTCCGCTCTCAAAAAAAGGGCGCACTTTTTCACTTGAGAGCGCTACCAGTGGGATCTGCAAAACTGACCTTCTGTCAATGCTGGCATTGCAAAAGGTCTTCTCAAGGGGGGCGCGTTCTTGAAAGATGGGATGGACAAGGATGTAAGTAAAAAAAACCCCCGGGGTTCGGTACTAACCTCACTGTGAGCAGGGCTGCATGAACAATTTAGCACACCCTGCACTTTCTGCCCTTATTATCGATTCTTTCTACACAGGTTTGCATTCAGTTGGTCAACGCTTTCCGGAGGTCTATTCCACAGAAGTCCCACGTCCCACTGTCACACTCGCAGCGACTGCGGTATGTGATTACAAACAAATGTTTATCATTTTTGACATGTCAATAGGTTAAGATCGCGCTGGATGAGATCGTGATGGAAGGCAAGGTTGTTTCATTCAAACATGATGTCTACGTGGACATCTACATTGATCTACTTGGCCTCATGTCTAAGTGTGACACCTCTCCCATCCATCACACCAAAACAAAAGCACTTTGTGTGCAGTGGGGGAAAATCAGGCAGTAAGTGGTAGAGTATATTTTCAAATTTGTTTGACAATGTTTACATCAGGAATGGCAATGAGACACGTACGATGACTGGGTTTGATGTGGATCTCGATTAGATATGGCTTGACATGTGCTCGAATTTGTAATCACAGCATGCAGTGCAATTACATCATTGTTTGTGTCTGTAGACAGGCTGGATATCACTGTAACAGACTGTAAGCTTTTGTCCTGTAGTCTTTGGATAAGGCAGGAGCTGACTAGGGCAGACTGTCATATTCTGTGATTGTATTACTATTTGAATCACAACTACATCTTTGCCTTCCTTACCCAGGCTGGAATAGCCTGGGTGTAACATAGACAGAGCTATGCAGCTAGGTACATTTCTGGGAGCAGCTGGATTGACTGGGCTACTGGCTAGTGCTGGCCAGTGCTGGATGGGAGCTAGGCTGGTTTGCTGATGTCCTCAACGATATGCTGCTTCTTTGTGAGGAGATCTTTCAAGGCCGTAAGGAGCCTCGAAGTAAGAGTTGCTTGGTGAAGCAGGTGGAGTTTGGATGACTGAAAAGAATGTAAAGGGATTTATGTGAGCCCTTCGATCTCTGGAGTCAGAGCGAACTATATCGATCTCACCGTGACAGTGGCACTCTCCTCATTCTATTGATCCTTGGCACAATGGACAAGGGATCTGGAATGGTACACTGGGGGATACAGTGTGCTGGTCTATGACTGGGCGAGGGACTGTGTCTGGACGACGAGGAATGGTCTCTGGAGTGGATCCAGGAAAGGAAGTAGGACGACGAGGACGAGGATGAGGATGAGGACTTGTTTGACTCAAGGGAGCTTGATTACTTACACTTGTTAATCCTTGGGATCTAAGTGCAAGTGTCAGATGATGAGCACCTGAAAATGTTCTGAATTCAAAAATAATGAAGAATGTCTCGGACGTGCGCCAGAAGATCAAGCATCTGCTTGGAAAGGTGAAGATGACAGTGTCATCTCCATCAACAAATCTATCGCCTAGGTGGATCGCTTTGAAGATATAACAGAAGATGATCAATGCATTTAGGATCAAAGGATTGAACCAATGTTCATCCCACGAGACGGTGGGAGGCATCGTGATATTGGTGACAGACTCCGCTTGTCTAAGCGGGGCTCATAACCTTTTGAAGTACAAAGTACCTTGAAGCGAAGGGACAGAGGATAAAAAGTCTCAGGTAGGAAGACTTACCTGGTTGTGATGAACGATAGGTTCAGAGCCTAAGAGTTTTCTCAGAGTGAGACTCGATGAGAGAGAAATCGAATGTTGGTATTCGAGATAAAGATTACATGCTGCTAGGATCTAATCTTTATACATCTAAGATATAAGGTTCAATCTCCTATTGAACCATGTCTAGCTATAGAGTAGGTTAATCTAAGTATAGATAGCCAATAGCGTAGTAAGATGCAATATGACGTCAGTATTGTGCCATAGTGACATCATGGATAGTGTAAGCAATCTAGACTATAGTCTAGACTTTAGATCACATGTTCGTGAATATATCATGTGATGAGTCACTATATGAGTCACACATGAGTCACACCTATTAGGATAAGAATCCTAATGAATAAGTCACACCCATTAGGAATGAGTCACACCTAATACCATTAGGGTAACTTGGCTAGTGACATTACATTCTCAACACAGCAATGTCTTAACCCAACACAAGAAAGCACACATTTATCCAGGAAAAAGTGTCTGTCATGCTCAAGCGCTCTCTTGACAATACTATATGTACTACCACAATATCCAAAAATGCCCGTGGAGACGGTCATCATTGACAGTGCATAGCCCGCAATCAACCATAATGTCTTTTATGCTATTATCTGTTTCACATCTGTCTATCTTGCCTAGCTTATTAGAAATATGGTCAAGCAGGTCGAAGTGAAAGAAAACGTGTATGCTTTTTTCACAATAGGTCACCCAGCACAGCCATCTCGGGTCCGCCAGACTCCCGAATACCAATTTCCCAATCTGCACGAGGCACATCATCAGTGGTGCACCAAGAAATATGAACGACACACTTACAACTGTAGATAATGGTGACTGCCATGAGGATACCTGTTCTGCTGCCAATGGCACCCATCAAGTCGGCAGCGACAGATAATAGACCAAGGATAGCCCCTTCAAAGGCAGCGGCAGTGGGAATCACGTGCTTCAGTTCCTTGTACATTGAAGTGCGGTATGAATGGGATCAAGAAGAGCTTCTTTGATAGTATGAGGTGGGGACATGTAGTAAGCGATACCAGATACAGCACGGAGCTGGGGCAAATCCTCGACAGACTAAGTCATCACGTGATCAATAAACTTCCATGATGTGTTTAACCTCAAGACTGACTGGTATGACCTCCCACACACCGATGAGTTTGACCAAAGGTTGATGGGAATCATGAAGCAGGCATCTGAGAGATGATGAACACGTTGGAAGTAAGGGCTGACTGGAGCATGATGGGCACCTTCGACATGTAGAAGAGTTTTATGGGGTACAAGCCACATTGGCCATGAAAGTGGTTGCTCTTGATGGGGATCTCAATGTGGAAGCCTTGCAAGTAAATGACAACGGTCAAAACAACAGCAGTGGCAATCAAGTTCATGATGTTAGGGAAACGCTCTCGCCAGAAGGCCTCACGAAGCACACATCCCTTGTCATTCCAAGTAAAGAATAGATGGAAGAGGGAAACAATTGCACCTTTGAACTCTGGACCACGACTGGTGTTGATAGTCATCGGGGAGAACGCCTTCCAGACGATGGTTTCGCAGATGTTGGTAGCAATGAAAAGAGAGATTCCAGAACCAAGACTGTAACCCTTCTGGAGGAGCTCATCAAGCAAAATGACAATAAGAGCTGTGGCGATGAGCTGAATGATGAGCAACAAGCAAATACTGGGACCCAGATCCTTGGGTTGCCCGTAGAGACATAGACAGTAGCCTGACCGAGAGCGATGATGAGAGCAAACACTGAAATTTTAGTCAGTAAAGGTGTTGGCAATGTTTGGATACTAGCTCAAGCTAGAGACCCACATTTCTGTGCACCACCAAAGAGAGCACGGTCTTCCTTCAAGCTGAAGTCGACATCAATCAAGTTTGCGCCAGCCAAAAGTTGCATGATCATTCCACTAGTAATGATTGGGCTGATACCGAGTTCCATGAGAGTACTGCAGTTTGAAGCAAGGATGACATGCATCCAGTACAGAGGGTCAGCTGAGTCAGAGGACATGATTCCACAGAGTGGCACTTGGGAGCAGACCAAGAAAATAAGGAGCATTAGTAGTACCATAGTCCAGCCTGAGGCCTGAGGGTTCAAGATGCGCACAGTAACAAGCAGACTGCTTGAGGATGTCGATGGTGCTTTGATAGATGGAGTTGGATTGTTGAGGTCACTGGCAGTGGCATAGTAGTCAATGCCAACAGGCTCACCTTTGGATATCTGATCATTATCCAATCTTTGAGTGGATGGCTTTGAGATACCAAAGTCTGTGAATGATGGATGGTCTAAGATGATGGACGAAGGACTTCATTGGACTCTGTACATTGGAATGTTCACACACTGAGATATAAAAGCAAATCTGTTGACTATGTATGAACAAGGACAGACCATACTAAAGGAAGGAGCAGAACTGGTTGAATGACATGAGGATGTACTCAGAGTTCCATGGATTAATGATATGAGGGGCATTAGGAGAATCAGCAAAGTGTCGTCCACAGAGATAAACATCATTTTCACAAATAGGGATGCTAGTAGGGACCTTTGAAATTTGTGGGGGTGACAACTTGAGGAACAATGGTATGGCCTTTGAAGAGGCTGTAATGACTTCTAAGCCAACATCAGTGAATGTATGATGTGACCAACTCACCATCTCATAGCTTCTTGACAGCGGGTGGAGACTGTATTGGTGACCAAAGGAAACGAGAGCACTTTCCTGAGCATAGCAAAATAATGGTAAAAATCCAACCAAATTTCTGGGAAAAAATTTACCGGGTTTCTGGGGAGGCATCATAGGGTCTGCTGCATAGTACCTTTTCATGCCCTTTCCTTTACCCTTTGAAGCAGCAGTAGATTGCTCATCTTCATGACTCAAGTCCAGATCGAGCATCGAGCTTATCAATTTGAGATCTAGCTCATCTTCACTTTCAGTAGATAGGCTAAGAATGCCATCATGGTCCTTGCTGTCAGCATCTGCCATCAGGTCTGATTCTTCAATCTCGGATTCCGATGATGAGCCGATGATGTGTGGCTCTTTATTCCATAACTCATAAACATCATCCGGAACAGCTCTTCTGGTGACTAAAAGAATCATTATCACCTGCTCCTATGACTTTGAAATTATGTACTTACCAAACCATAGCGCACTGTCTGAAATACCAGCCTTGCCACGGCCCTTATTCTCAAACAGTGTTGAGCTATTGGGTTCAGCAACCTTGACAATTGAGAATTGGCTGCCAGAACATACAAGCAAACACCATTCTGGTCGCTGGGCAGGTTGGTGTGATGATTTGGATGTCCGGACCAAATCAAGATGTTCAAAGACATGAGGAAACCATTCGTGGACTTGCTTGTTCACCTCTACGAATGACCAAGCAGCATTGGCACCAATTCCTTTGCTTGGGCCAGATGCACTGATGAAACATCCATGGTTTTTCATTGACTGCACATCACTGGCAAAGGTCTTGCAAAATGGTGCTTTCGACCATTTCAGAAGTCCGTCCCACTAATAGTACCTTCAGTGATCAAAGAGCATTGTTAGAAATATTTCATAAGATGTACACCAATTCCACATATAACCATTCCCACTGAGCTGACATGGAAAATTGATGATGTAACAGTAGAACCAGTATGCTGGTTAGATGAACCGCTTGGCCTAGGAAGACACGAGCGGGCAGATGTTCTTGAGGTAGAAGCCTGGGATATGTAACTCAGCAATCAAATACATGACCAAAAAAAACCTTGAGATGTACTTTCTGGGATCCAGATGTTGAATGAGGAAGAACAGAGCCTTTGGGTTTCAATGATCCAAATGTCGCCATAGTGTTACGCTTGGTCCTGGGTAAGGGGCAAACATAGCCTCTGAGACAAAGTGGTTCAAGGTACGTTCAAGGGGGTTTCCTCTTGGAACGTTCAAGGCATCGTCGAGGGGGTTTCCTACTCGACAAGATCAAGGGTTTGAAGGTTCAAGGAGTTACCCATTCTGAGTATGGGCAAGACTTACAAGGCGAAACCAGAGAGTGAAGAAGGTACTGGATTGCAATGAGATGGAAGTACAGAGGAGACCTAGCTTAAGGTATAAGGTAGGCGATGAAGGTACTTTATATACAGTACAAGGTAGTTTAGGGCCAGTGTGGGAAAGGTTAAGGGCCGGTCACAGAAGGTTCTGGAATGTGGAGGAGTAGACGTGATGATAAAGCAAATGTGTAATGGTGCGAACATTGCGGACAATGATGGAATAATAGTGAGTCATCGTGGAAATGAAAGGAATGTTCTAGAAAGCAAGGGAAAAAGTACAGTACCACGGGGAATCGTAACACATAGCTTCAGCTCAAGCCTGGGTGAATGGCGGACGATCAGGCCTTGATTCACATTCAGCAGGCTTCAGTTCACGTCCAGCAAGGTTGGAGAAGATGCTCAGGACCTTAGACTGTGTGGTGCTGCCAGTGGGAGTGGTCATATTTGGCAATGGCTTGCCTGGGGGTGGGAGTGGAGGTGGCGGATGATCAGTGTGTTGCACAGTAGAAAGTGTACTAGTAGCCTGAGCACCTAGGTGTTTACTGATCCCATGGTCACATTCGAGACAAATGGGTTTTCCATCACCCTGCCCCAACAAAACTCCTCACAGTCACATGTGCCACCACCTCCCTGGCAGAAAGCAGAGTGGTCTGGGGACATCAAGTCAAAGAAGAAGAAAAAGCAGTGAGAGCAAGTCGAAGGAGAGGAGTCATGTCACCAGGATGATGGGGTAGCTAAAGAGAATTAGCCCACAAATTGTTTCAATAAACATTCAGACTTATATATCATGATGGAAAGTGCTACCGTTCTGATACTGCGACACTCTAAGTCATAAGGCTTGTCAGGGAAACCAATGCCTGACACCAAAGACACGCTCGTTCATACCAAATCCCGTCCACCAGAGATACATCCAACTGCTTTGATCGCCGTCGGCCAAGCTGAATCATCTCAAAGATTGGATAACCCCCTTGTTCCCATTCATCTGGCATAAGCCCAAACCCATTTGGAATAAACTTGCGATCAATTATACCATCCAACACCTCAAAAAATGTGGCCCCATCTTCAGGATTGGTAAATGGGAACAGTGGGATGGAACAAACACTGCATCTTCATTTGTGCACTGCTGATTGATGAGATCGGCTATATGAGTTGTCGGTTCATCATCTGCATTGTAATCATCTCCACTTGCTTCTTCATCTGAGTCAGCAGGATATCCAGCTCCTGATTGGTGTCGTTTACACATAATTTGCTCTCCATGAACACCATAGTGTTCATTGATGGTGTCTGGGTGAACAGCATCACAGTCATCACGATACACACCAAATCTAGTTTGACCCAAAAAACAGAGATCCTGATTTTGATTAGACTTATCACATAATATTCTATAGAAATTTGTTCATGGACCATTGGACTCTTGAGATTTGTGTCAACACTGTCAATGGAATGGCAGTTCCACTCGAGCTGGAAGCTGCGACAATCCTCATTGATTGCAGCAAGAAAGAGAACATGCAAAACCCACAGATGGTGTGGATTTTTGGGGTTTAGCATATGTTGATTCTCAAGCCAGGTAAAAAATGCATGCCAGTGGCGAACTGTTTGGGTTCCAAGCTCTACCCACAGATGCTCAATGTGAGTGTTGTGTGTGGACATATCAAAAATTAGTTTCACTATGAATTGACATGGCACTAATGACTGACAAGCCCCATATGAACAATGCATAGTGAGTGCCATTCTTCATAATCATGTATGTTGCAACATCTATGTTTTCGCCACCACAATCACCCCAAACCCGAGATGGCATTCCATACTCTGAGACGGTGGACTTGAAGAGGTCGAGCACAGTCTCTGAGCAGTTATTATTGCTCCCTTGCAGTGCAGTTATCTAATGGCAACTCCATTTGTTAACGTCGTATAAAAGTCATGGTGTTCCAAAACCTTACCATATGGCAAAACCCATCAATGATACCATGGATTACGATCCCCCAGCAGATGAGTTTGTGATGCCCGACCAAGTGCCACAGGGCATTTGGGCATTTTACATAGTATTTATGTTGCCTTTTAATCTGTCGATTCCGGAGAACTTGCCCAATCCGATCAATTCTTTGAAGACATTGGGAGATGTGATGATATTGCAAGCGATGACCTTGTGCACGCAGATGCCCCATCACATAGCATACACCAGACTCTGGGTGATGCGCCTTGTATTGGATGACAAGGTGATCAAGCTCTGCATTGCTTAGCATTGAGTAGGAACATTTGATGCCATGCTTCTTCATGTACATGCAGAGTGTATTTCGATGTATTCCTAGGACATGCAATAGCTCAGTAAATTTGATGTTCCGGGAGCTAGAGTTTGCCTCGTTGAGGTAGGCTAGATCAATGACCTTCTGTAGGCAGCCTCGTTGCCCAGTGTGGACAACACTTACAGGCTGTGGTATGTGAACATGTTCATCGGTTCTACAATTGGTCAGTATATTGATGCATACTACTACAGTCATGTAAACTTTTAATCAACATACTGATTTTGCACATTATCACAGTAATGTGAAAGCACTGTGAAAAGGTCTGAAAACTGGGTTGTTACAGTCACCAGCCATTCTTTAACTGGCAGGTCCATTGATGTGTAATCCTGTTCAATCACTAAAAGAAGTGGTAGGGCATCACCCTCAATCACGGCGAGGTGAAACTTGATTCGGAGTGGATCTGCCTGATCTTGGTCCAGAGCTCAGAAAGCATGCTGGAATATTCCATCTAAAGTTTTGAATGCAATTACGAGATTGGAAGGCCATTCATGTTCCAAGAGTGGTGGCAGCGTTCGTGGTAGTACCATGAGGCTGGGGAATTATTGTGGCTGTGCAATCAAGCTTGTTGAACTTTGATTGGCTGTCACTGCACACCTCCCAAGTCTTTTGATGTGTCCTTTTACTTCATTTACCTCCTCCCACCTCACCTTATCTTTACAAGTCTCTATCATCAGTCATTCATGTCTGCACTTCAAGTTGCTCATCATCCAGTTTACTATTTCCCAAACGGAACCCACGTTTTTCGTGTATGCTATCTAGTGTTTTAAAGTCCGGTCTGGTCCGGTCTTTTTCCCTTTTTTGGAAAGACCAAGACCAGACTGGTTTTTTTAAATCCTAAAATCAAAAAAACTGGACCAAAACTGATGAAGATTGATAAATCGATCTTTTTCGGTCCGGTCCTTCGGTCTTTGGTATACAAAATGTAGAGCAGACGCGCAGCATTCTATTGATATTTTAGTCATAATATTCGGACCACAGGAAGCTGAGATATGAGCATTACAATATAGCATGTCAATTCAGATATATTATGTGGTGTTACTACATTTCGTAGTCAAAAATGCGCCACATTTGCTACACTTTGGCTACACTCTTGTCTACACTATTTGTCTACATTTAACTACACTTTTGGTAGTCAAAAATGCGCCACAATTGCTACACTTTCACTTACACTTTTGTTAAAAACCCAAATAATGTCAGAATAATTCAAAAAAAATCAGGAAAAATCAGGAAAAATAGGGGAAAATATAGAAAAATAGGGAGATATAGCCCCTGTGGCTGTACATCTGTCTGAACCGGTCTGAACCGGTCTTTGTCAGTCTTTTTAAATTTCAAAATTCAAAAGACCAAGACCAAGACCACAAAAGACTGAAATTCAGTCTTTTGTGGTCTTGG
>JBBPQT010000260.1:0-20685 GCA_038092715.1 Boletus smithii | reverse complement strand
GGTGGTGCAGAAGGGGATAGGCCAGCACGTGCGAGATCCAAGGAATCCATATCGTTGAGGATCGGGTCATTTTCGCGCTTCAGGTGGTCACGAAGCTGGTGAAGTTGCCCAAGATACGGCGTGAGAATGACGATGTCCTCGCTTTGGTACCCCTGTTGAGCAAGGTACCGTACTATCTTCAGTACCATCTGTACCTCGTATGTGTTTCGCTTCGATGATTTCGTGCCACCGTCGGCACGGTCCCCAATCACCGAGTCGTCGTCTTCCGGATGGGAATGATTCACAAAGACGATGTTCGATTGTACTCCGCGGATGCTGGGTCTGTCATAGGTCGAGGGAGCATCAACAAGTTCAGGGTAGGTGAGCTCTCGGACAAAGGCAGAGATTTCGGGCCGCATCCGGTGTTGAGTTGAGAGGGTTTCATGGGGGTAGCCCTTGAGGACAAGACGTTCGAAAAGCGACCTGTTCAGGTCAAACCCTTCGCCCCTTTCAACAGTCAATTGATAGTTGTTGACTTTAGGGCGCAATTGCCTACGAAGCGTCATTAGTAACCAAAAAAAAAGACAACGTCGGAGACGTACTTGTGGTCCCCGATGAGAATCATCTGATCAACCTTGCGCGACAACGCAGTCAAGATGTGACTTTCGAGGATCTCGCCAGCTTCTTCCACTACGAGAACCTCCGGACCAACCTGCTCAAGCGCATCAGAGTAGATAGCTGCTCCTGTGGTCGTACACGCAATGATCTTCTTCTGCCGCAAAATTGCCACAGTTGGCCTCGCGAACTCCCGCTTGACTGCGTCTTGACGTGTATTGTATTTATCGCCAACATCGCATATCGACTCCATAGCTTCGGTGACAAGCTCTTCCCGCCACTTGTCCAGCAGCCGCTGGCGGGAAGAGCGGTTCATATCCCAGATCCGAGCTGACGCCTGGATATGAGGCTCGCCACTCAACACTCCAGCATCTAGACCCCGCTTCCACCGCGAAAAGAGGTAGTCGCTATCAATAGCATGCCCGCCTGGCCCAACACGTATCATGCCGTCTTCAGTCTCGGGTGGCACGTAGAATGCATCGGAGAACGCGTGGTGTTCACGTTGGAGATGTGCCATCAGATTTCCACCTAACACGCTTTCGAAATCTGTTTCAAGCGTATCTTCGTAATTTAATGCGCTCGATTTGAGCATGTTGATCTCGTCCCAGTCATAAACTCTCTCGCGTGGCTGTCTATGGAGAGACAGATGATCCGTTGACTGGTTTGAACGGCCGCCGAGGCGAACCATGGATTTGGCAGGGATATCGTACTTGAGAAGGTCTCCAAGGAACTGATCCAGCGCATGGTTGGTGTAGCAAACAACAAGGATAGTTTGAGCGGTCTCATCATGTATTGCCTTTGCCAGAATGGCACCTATAAACGACTTGCCGGTCCCTGCAGTGACTGTGAGATATTTTTGAGGGAGTGTGGTGGCGGCGTTTACCTGGTGGTCCTTGGATCAATGATACACGCTGCTGAAGTCCTGCGGCCAGAGACCTCGCCTGAGCCTTGTCAAGACGGATGCATTTAGGGAGGTCTAATAAGCCGCCTATATCAACAGAAGGGTTTGAAGCGATCACATTGGTGATATGTGACAGGGCTATTCTGTTTCGTGAGAATTCAATTGGCGACCCTGGATTCCAAAGTATAATGTCTTTAGAGAGTGGAACAGAACACTTCTTCAGCGCGGCGAGCACAGGTTCGAAGGCAAAGACAGCGGTGGCGATTTGAACGAGTTGTACCGTCCGGCTCGTGTGAAGAGAGATGAGAGTCTTTCTGATATTGGCATTGCCATCCAACTGGAGGACTATCACCGGAGGTTTGCAAGCTAGAAGTTCCTCCACGCGATTCACTGTCCCGAAGCTGATGATATCTCGACCAGATACGAGGCAAACAAGAGACTGATTCCTCAGAATCTTGGAACCACGGGGATCCCGTGTAAGGAAATTTACCCGAGCATCCTCATCTTTCATGCCCTTCAGCTGCCAGAAATCGCCGTCACATAGTAGCTTGATGCCCCAGCGAGTCTTCCGATCATTGGTGCCAGTATAGATACCGACCATAGATACGTTGACACGGAAACCACGATAATTTTCATTCTCCTGTAAAGCGGCCTGTATCTCCTCGCGTATGTCGAAGATCATGTCCTCGCGGAGCATGCGAAAAGTATTATCCAAGTAATCCTTGACTGGAGTTTCAGATATGTCGAGTTCATCATGAAATGCTGTGCGGAGGAAGGGAGGCTTTCGACAGAGGATCTCGTCGGCGGTGGGGAGGATGGCGATGTCACCGTAGTCAGCAAAGTCGTTATCGTGGCGTCCCCCAGGCCCATTGCGAACATCGTACACCGTCAGAGGGCTGGTGCTAGAGAGAATATGTTTCATGAGATGTCCCATCTCTCTGATTTCATGTCTGGATGACGTGATGATGCTATCTTCAATGGATGGTCGAGTTGCAATGTCTCGATAGGAACTGGTATCCCGGTCTTGTAAAGTCAAGAGTCGAGAGAGCACTTTAGCAAAAACCAATTGGGCGTCTTCGTTCAATGCGCCCTGTTGGAATGTGCGAACAAAGGCACTCCAAAATATGGGTGGCTCCACCACATGGAACAACAGATTGTCCAGGGCGTCGCCACCTACATCGGAGGCTTTCAGGAGAAACTGCAGGACGGTGGAGCCCATTCCGTTCATGAAATGGATTGACAGGTCGAAACGCATTGCAGACTGGACTGAAGACAGACCGTGAGCACTCTCAGTGATTGCATCCAAGCATACCACTGGGTCATCCTGAGCGCAGAGCCCTTCTAGGAAAAGAGTGGCGCCACGAGGATCAAGGTTCACAGACCCAGACAGGACATCGAGGAATCGTTTTTTTAACCTAGAAATACGGTTGGAAGGATCCATGCGAAACTTGGTTGAGCGAGTAGAGGTTCAAAACATGCGAGGATAGGCACAGCAAGTTCGAGCGCCCTACATTACCACGAGGTGATCCACGCAGCACTAAATTAGAGATAAGGCACGTTAGATAGATGTTCGAACTGTGAAGCACGTGTCGATGAGTGGGTGTATGTGGGTGCTTCGCCGTACAGCATTTACAAGAGGCGCTTACCACCGAGGCTAGCAATCGACTGCGATCATGTTCGTGTAGTTTTCGCGGTAGTTTTACGGACTGATCACTTTGAACGGGTTGAAGTTGAACCTTTTGAATCCCTGACTCCGACGAAGTGGGAGCTTGTCGATGTTTGTCTTTTTCCCACGTCGCTCGTGACTTTAAAAATTAATTGAGAAATTATCTCTGAAGCATGAGTCGTACACTCGCTACCGATGCCAGCGCTGCAGCTACGATGCGAAGGTTATATCAACACCCCAGATGCAATCCGCAGTAGCAACGGGTAGTCAAATGCAATACGGAAGATGATCCTCAACACGCTAGCAATATTTTCTGCTGTGCCAGCATGAACGCTCATCGATGGCAAGTTTCCATCGACACCTCAGATGCAATACGAATGGCTCGTGATTATTTTCCACTCATGTGTGAGACAAACCGATTGAAAGCTTTCGTCTCGGTGATTTCATTTCATGTTTAGGTATTTGAACTTACGTTGCATCACATGTTAAGTTCTTCTTCAGAGCGCGAGTACTCTGAAATCTTAGAAATAACGTTCTAACTCACGTCCATTGTCTGATGCAGACTGTTTCTTTCGTCAGTTCATATTGTCGTTGTCTTCTGTGGTGTCTTCTGTGAGTCCTTCTTGTTAGTGATCACCCTTTCTAACAGCGCGATTCAATGAAACGATCTTGTCTTGTAGATAATCATGCTCCATCGCCCTCTCTCGTAGATTCGTATTGTACCTGGTTTCTCGTCCAATCATTGTTCCATCGATGTGGGTCAGTTCCAAGCTTCTGTTGCTTCCTGTCTTAAAACGATCATTGCATTGAAGATTTTCCTATTTACTAGGTGTTGCTGTGATCGTATCGCATAATGGTATGAATCTTACATTGTCTGTGCAGTTCTTCGAAAGGCTTCACCTCGTATACATACTAATGCCGGTTGGTCGCTCAACATAGTTGGGATCATTTGTGACGATCCATTAGTTTAATTTCATAATGCCGACAGCGTGGGTGTCTTTGACGACCCCACCCTTGTCAAGCGTCAGTTGAGTCAGTCGATATTCTCGAAAGAAAACATGTCTGGCCCGAACGGCAATACACCAGAGAGCCAGATCTAGATTTCTTGGTTGGGGAGGAAATATTAAAATTCAACCAGAGTCGGGGACAGGGCGTCACAGCGCCGCTACCGTACCAGAAGGCTGAAATAATCCGTGGACCAAAATCGTACCCACGACCGAGCCTCCTTCTCCCCGCGCCCTACACCCTGTATATGTGTCATCGTCCTGCTAACACGTCACGTCTTGACCGTGTCGAAATGAGCCATCCCACCTGCCTCTACGGGGTTATCATTCATATTCTTAGAAACACTGCCCGTTTTCCGAGCGCATTGATCCGAATCCCCTTGTGCCACGACGCGAAAATACTCCAAGAACTGATGGCCAGCTGGGTACATGGATTAAATGTAGTCAGGCATGGTCACATAAGCAAGGCTCAAACGAAATGTACGCGTACAATCTTGGCCAAGTCCTCGGAGCACGCGCCTTCTGCCCACCAGGTCTGGTGTAGCCTGGATATTTAAGGCATTTATGAGAGAAATGATTGAACAGGATAAATCAATTCCCGGAAAGCTAGTAATGCCGGATCTACACATAGAACACGAGCGGCTGTGAATCTTGTCGGCACTGAAACTCTGGGAATATCTGAACGATCCTCTGATACGTGTAGTGAAACATTCACAGACGACGAACCTAGCTGATGAACAACAGAATCCACCAACGTATCCCCAATACTCTAACAAGGAGAATTTCAATATGCGAAAGGAAGTGTCGCGCAGATCCTGAAGCCCTCAGTGGTCAGAATGCAGCCGGCACCCGCCAAACATCGTAGTACCAACGGTCAACAGCCCTGCAACGATGTGGACTGTTGGGCTACGACACCGGGGGAGCATCGAGGTAGATGAGCAAGAAAGAGTCAGGGGCTAATTTACGGTTATAAACCGAATGTGCGTGGCTTGTTTGTGCTCTGTGGCTGAGTGTCTCGGAACTCGGCGCCCGAGTTGCGTTGCCAAACAGGTTCCCTCGTCAATATAGGTATATTGCGGGCGGCCTATGAGTTTCGGTGGGAGGGCGAGACCTGGGGCGGCCGTGCGTACGCAGCGCCCATTCACCCAACGTGTCCAAGATGCGTCTCTCCCAGGCGCACAAACGGGCAAAGTGTCTGTAATTACGTAATATAAATATGCCCCTCTTATAGTTATCCCAGACCAATTTGGGTCACCCCCATCCACCGATCCTCATCGACATCCACAATGGCCTCCACAGCCTCCCCCGCGCAACCCGTCGTCAATGCCGCAGCTAAGAAGAAACAACAACCATACCCCTTCTATCTTGGCGGTCTCGCAGCCACGATTGCTGCATCCATTACCCACCCCCTCGATCTCACTAAAGTTCGCTTACAAGCCTCGGGCGATAAACGCATGATCGAGTCCTTGAAGAAGACCGTCAGAACAGCTGGTTTCAGGGGTCTCTTCGATGGTATTACAGGTACTTGGTTGCGACAGATGAGCTACAGTCTCTGTCGCTTCTGGGCATACGACGAGAGCAAGAAGATCCTTGGCGCAACCCCACAGTCGTCCCCTTGGGTCTTGGCTGCTGCTGGTGTCATGGGTACGTTCAAATACTTCTCAACTTGCCTTTCGCCATCTCGCTGATTCAACCTGTTAGCTGGCTCCATTGCTGGTGTGGTCGGCAATCCTGGTGGTGGGTGTCCTCGTACCTCTCTTTTACGTGCCCTCTTTCTCATCCTCGCCCTCCAACAGAGGTCGTCATGGTGCGTATTGTCCACCTGCCCAATATCACATGCCCTCTCACGCGTTCCGTTCCGTTCCTCCATCACATCACGTGACCGTTCCCTCATCCTTCGCATCTCCTCGTGCTCTCGCCCTTCATCCCGTAGGTTCGTCTCCAAGGTGATTTTGCCAAGCCCCCGGAGAAACGTTTCAACTACAAGCATTGCTTCGATGCGCTTTTCCGTGTAAGTGGCTTATCTCGCTTTCCTTTCTATTTTTGTTTTTTTTGCCTTGTGTTCCTTTCGCATTCCCTTTCTTCCTCGTGTTGTGCGCGTGTGCGGGCATTGCATGGTCGCGTGATCATCCTGTTACGTGACTTTGCAAAGAGTACACGGCCGTGTTGTTCCGAACGATGTCAGACAATCGGAATCCAGACGGAAGGGACGTCGCAAATATCCCCTGGGTGGATCCATTTCGTGTTAGGCCTCCGTCGTTCCGTCTTTCACGTCGATTATGACCATCGATCGCGTGGCCCTTCAACATTCGCGTTCTCCATTCGAACATCATCGTGCGGAACGTTCCTCCTGCCCTGGCTTGGAAGCATCGATTATAGCGGCGGATTCCGTGGAAGGCGAGAATGATATCGATGCTAACGGAGCATGAGAGAACATACGACCACGGAACGAGTATCAAGGATGGCGGAAGACGAAGAGCAGCAAAACTTGGAGGAAAAGCAACGTTGCTTTTATATTCGGCATGATCATCGCTTATACAGCTTATTCCCGACGCGACGCATTTAAGCTCTCACTCCGGATGCGTTACCTCCGCATTGCGCCGCGCAACTGTGGGAAGAGGTCCGTTCTATCACCTCAGCCTCCAATCGCTTCCTCCCGTCGTGATGTAATGGCCTTGGAGATGTATCTCTGCCACTTTGGCGTCTTTTCCACTCTCCAGGACTGGGCCGGTTGTATCACTGGCAGTCACTTGAGGTCACCGGTCACCATCTGCAGTCGTGTGCGACGCCACCTGGGAATGTTATAGCGGTGATACCCAGAAGCTTCGCGCGGTCTTCACCATATTAACAAGAATGGTTGACGATGTGAACACGATTATAAAAACGACATAACCATGACGGGACCAGGGAAATACAGGCGACAAATCAGTATTTTTCTCATCAAGACGCTGTAATCGGACAGCCCGGCTGTCGGCTTCTGGACCAAGCCGACGCGGTAACTAGGTACTCCTTGAGTATTGCATTATTGCACTTTTCTTTCTTTTTTTCTTCCTTCACACTTTATTCGTCCCCTTCCGCTTGGAAAGATCTTTCGGAATGCTAACATTTTCCCCCGTTCTCTCTGTTGGTCATGTGCGATGGTTTCGACACGCGTATAGATGGTTCGAGAGGAAGGTTCTTCATCGCTCGTCCGTGGTGTCGGCCCGAACGTCTTCCGAAGTATACTGATGAACTCGAGTCAACTTGCTTCGTGAGCATCGTCCTGCTTCTAAACGTGATTCGTTTCTAACCTTGTATACAGATACGACTTCTTCAAATCTGAGCTTTTGAAGACACCCTACTTCGAGGACAACATCTACTGCCATTTCACTGCCAGTTTCGCTGCTGTATGTTCTCCGATCAGTTTCTTGTTGTCTCGGAAGGGGGTACTGATGAGGTGGATGTGGCAGGGCACGGTAGCTACCACCGTCTGTTCACCGGCTGATGTCCTCAAGAGCCGCATCATGAACGCGAGCGGACCTGGATCCAGTGTATGTTTTTTTGTGTCTACGTACCCTGACGTGCTGACCATATTCTCACCGGATGCAGTCGACGCTTGGCGTGATTCGAGCATCGCTCGCGAACGAGGGCGCGATGTTCATGTTCAAAGGGTGGCTTCCCGCATGGACGCGTCTCCAGCCGACGACCATTTTGATCTTCCTGACACTCGAGCAGTTGAAGCGTTTGGTTGACTTGCAACGGGGCACGTTGTGAGGGCACGCCAACCAGCCCTTACTGCATTATATCTGTAAACAACATTTCTCGCTTTCATCCTCACCCATTTCGTCGCTCTTGCTGTTGTTTGTATGTACTTGGGTGTTGTAGGCTCTTCTGTTGGTGTTTCTCTCTCCGTTCACCCCAATTCTGTTCCGTGGTTGCGATCCCCTTACGAACCTCTTCTTTCGTGTAACCACCGATTGCTCGCCCTTGCTCGTTTTGATCCTGTCGTTGGTGGTTTCCTTCCTTTTGTGCGATACCACGCTTGCATACATTGTTCATAGAATGTGTATATGGGACATGCAACGGTCGAACGGGGATGTAAACGGTTGCATGTACTAGTCGTACATCTCAATTGTCTCCTGCCTTTTCCTCGCTGATCTCTGGGAAACGTTCTGCAAGCGTCCCAGATGAGTGACTGTGCTCGCGCGGCATTCATGACATCCCTCTGTTCCGGTCTGTCTCGTCCTGCTCGCAAAGAGGTCCCTTCCCGCCCGATCGCGTCGCTCCGGCCATATGACGTCCGAGTTCGAATAGGAAAATAAAGTCCTTTCTCTCCTTCATTGGCCATCCTTTCAACATTCCACATTCCCTCGTATTTCAACGTCAATCGCCACTGATCTGCAAAGCAGATGAATAACGTCAACACTTGACGACTCTCCGAAGGCCCATTTGAGAACTCTGATTGGTGGATACTTACCCTGTAACATTTTTATCGACCATCGGTGACCGCCGGTCTGACCCACCCTGGTCTGTGACACGCTGATCGGCGGCAAGACGCCACTAAGCAGCTCGTAACCGTTCTAAGACAAGGGCTTTGGTAAATTCTACCACCTCTGGCAATAATCCTTCAAAAATGTTGTGACTTTGACGAAATCACCTGGCTACTCTAGCTGAACAGGCTGCAGCCTGAACACACTAG
Organism: Boletus smithii; assembly: GCA_038092715.1. Taxonomy (NCBI): domain Eukaryota; kingdom Fungi; phylum Basidiomycota; class Agaricomycetes; order Boletales; family Boletaceae; genus Boletus; species Boletus smithii. The sequence goes on along the minus strand of JBBPQT010000260.1, from coordinate 11,842 downwards.
CCGGAACAGAGCATAGTGCTATCTTGCTCATTTCTGCTTCGATTGAATTCGTTCGAGCTCAGGTCGCGTGTGACGATGCCACCCACCGTTGAGTACTGAGAACGTTCCAAGTTGAGGGTTGTCAGTAGTACTTCAGTGGTCAGAGTCATACACCCAAACCGAACGCCGAACGGAACCCTACCTTTCCATCACCGAGATCGGGGGACACGTCGTTCACTCGGAAGTAGATCAATGTTGGCAGCGTGACATGGCACCCAAGTGGTGCGGCTGGGATGTTCTAGTAGACACAGATCTCGAGCATATTCGAAATGGCTGATGGATTCCGTTCTTCTTCAAGTTCGCGGTAACGAATAAGTGCACGATGTCCCATAGACGACATCTCTCCTAGTAAGCAGTGCATCCAGAAGATGAGCATATATTACATGCTGAGCTGATGCCAACCAGCTCAAAGTCACATTTGAGGCAACTAGTATGTATTGAATCGTTCCGACGATCACAGACCTGGCGCTGTTCCTGTGGAGTCATTGCAGTTGTGACGTGTATGATTTCCGCACGGATTGTGTGAGGTGGATATGAAATGTACGAGAGAAGCGGGGGAACTGTCGGGTGCTTATTCGAACCGAACCGGCCAGATTATCTGGATACTATAATATCGGCGTTAGTGAGACTCAATTGGAGTGTCAATCACAGTTGCTGGCACGGTGACTCTGCGGCATTGGGCAAGCTTGTTACACCTGTCAATATGGTCCACAGAACTTATTGCGGCGCTACTAAGGATAGAAATCCACGGTAATCTCGGGTATCTCAGCTCAGAATTCAAATGTTTCACACTGTTTGTTTATGTAATTTGTGTCTGGTTGCTACTACTATCTCTGCTCCAAATAGTGAGGCGACTTTCCAGTGGCCCGTCACTGGTGGCGCTTCAATGGGTCTTTCTTGCCAATCTCCAATTGTGACACTGCTACTAGCAAGTTTTTCTGGTGGCCAATGTTACCTTTACTGTAAGTTAGCAAGTCATGGGGTTATCGATTTTGATCGGCGCATCAAGTTCAGCTAGCTTTCGTGCTTCCTCAGCTTAATTTCCGGGAGAAAACAGATACCGGGGCGACCCGGTCTTCGCTCTGACGGTCCTCGGATGGCCCGTGAACCACTGACATTGCACGAATGACTTCAACAACGGACGATTTCCCTTCTAGTAACTCAGCTCATTTAGTTATAAACCCCCTTGTTGTGAGTATGTCTTTCAATCACCCGAAGTAACCCACTGCGTCCTTCAGCACCCATGGCCTGTACCGCTCTCAACTTCCCTCCTTTCGATTACTCGCTCTTGTTCCCTGACTTGATCAACTTTCATATGGAAAGAAACCCCACCTTTCCAATTTTTGTATACGCGAATACGAGCGTTCCCAACACGTTGACTGAGATCTCATTTCTCGAATTCGGTCGAGCCGCTCACCGAGTCGCGCATGCTCTTCGCCCCTCCCGCCAAGGTCCAGACGGAGAGGTTGTCATAGTCATTGCTAATACGGACACAATACTGCACCATGCCGTTGTCACGGGCTTATCAATTTCTGGATGGGTTGTAGGTTCATATTTATCGTTTTTGGTTCCGTTCTCACCCAGTCTAGCCATTCCCGGCTTCCCCCAGGAATTCTGCTGCGGCTGTTGTTGATATGATGAAGAAGATCAATTGCTCACGTATCGTAACACTTGATCACGCTCATAAAGGGCTTATTGATGGTATCCGTCGCGAACACGAAGGTGCCCAGCTGACTGTTTTCGAACTCCCTACATTGCGTTATGCTTTTCCGAAGCTCGGACAGGAGGTCGCGGCTGATCCTTTTGTTCCGTACCCTTCCTCCTTGAAACGTCCAGACTTGGATTCTCCCGGTCTCTATATTCATTCCTCTGGTAGCACCGGATTCCCTAAACCAATTGCTCAAAGCTACAGAATTCAAGTCCAATGGCTTGCGCGGCGTATGTTAACATCCACTATTTGACAACACTGTTGCTCATTATTATCTGTAGCCGCTATCCGTGGATACCGTGAATATCCACCTCCGCGTCGCATTAATCCCATGGCGCTGCCTCCGTTCCATGCCTACGGTATCTTCACCGAGCTTTATGTACCGATTGCGCACCTGGTCACTACTGTGGTCTATGCCCCGCGTACAGAGAACGATCCACTCGCCCAACCAGTGATACCGACAGGCGATAACATAATCGAGTGCCTCCAAAGAGTGCCATGTAACGCCCTCATGGTGGTTCCGACACTCCTTGAACAAATGGCTATCTCAGAGGAAGCTATCGAGATTCTGAAGAAGTTGGATAATGTGGTACGTGCGATCCAATTCAATCTACCTTTCCTTTGGCTCACTATCTCCAGTGCTTCGGTGGTGGCCCTCTACCAGTCAAGGTCGGCGAGAAGTTGTGGGCTGCTGGGGTACAACTCGTCAGTGGTTATGGGGGCACAGAATTCGGGGTCCTCGTGGGAGAGGCCAACAAGGAAGATATCGCCGACGGTGATTGGATTTGGATGCGTTTCCCAGAGGAACCGAAAGTCAGATGGGCTCCACAAGGAGATGAGACATACGAGTTGCAAATCTTGGTATGAGATTTTTCATGCCTTGATGGTTTCGGGAAGTGCTAACAAACGCGAGCAGACGACCGAAGCTCAATGCATGGCAGTAGAGAATTTACCTGATGTGAAGGGATATGCCACCTCGGATGTATTTGTGAAGCATCCAACTAAGGACTTGTGGAGGATGTAAGTTACCTAGCTGGTTTACACCCAAATCAGTACTTATGCTTCTGTTTCTCCATTGCAGTGTCGGAAGGGCGGACGATGTCATCATTCTGGCATCCGGAGAGAAGACGGTTCCTACTCCAATGGAGAGCGTCATTGGGTCTTCCCCACTAGTGCAGGGTGTTGTCATGTTCGGACGGGAGCGAAACCAAGTTGGTGTTCTCATCGAGCTTCGCCCTGGACATGCTATCAACGTCAACGACGAGAAAGCTGTGGCCGAATTTAGAAATCAAATCTGGTATGTACTTCCCTATGACTGGACAAGCTCGTGGACTGAAGTGAAAAAAGGCCTGTGGTTGAGGAGGCCAACAAGCCGTCTCCAGCATTCAGTCGTATCTTCAAGGAGATGATTCTGATTACGAGTGGTGACAAGCCCATGATACGTGCTCCGAAGGGTACTGTTCAACGCAAACCGACTCTCAATGCTTACGAAGCCGAGATAAATGCACTGTGAGTCATTTCATCACGCCTGTGCGGACGTGGATCTTAGACTTGCCAAAGGTATGATACCGTCGAAGCAAGCTCGGTAGCCCCAGATGGCTTGGCTGGGCCGTCAGCGTGGACTAGCGAAGTTCTTGAACAGTGGTTGCTGGAACACGCCCTTGCCATCAGCCCAAACGGTCTAGTTGATCCCCATGCTGACCTATTTGCTCAAGGCTTTGATAGGTACGCAGTATCGTAAGAAGCGAAGTTGGAGACATTGCTGACAGCGTGCTATTCCTTCACAGCTTGAGCGTCACATATCTTCGAAACCGAATATTGGGTGCTCTGCGAACATCGTCGGACCCAGAGATCAAGAAGGCTGCTGCTCATATCCCGCCTAACGTCATCTTTGAGAACCCGACTATCCAACTTCTCAGTTCGCGGATTGCTGCTCTTGTCAACGATAGTGGTGCTGCACAGGCGCAAGATGTCATCGAGCAACATAAGCAAGCCATCAATGTCATGATCGAAAAGTACTCCGTTGGCTTAGACGGACCTGTTGATGGTGTATTGTCAAGCAGCCAATCGATCGAGCCTGCCGTTGTACTTCTCACCGGAAGTACGGGCGGTCTCGGATCCTTCTTACTCTCGGAGCTTCTCAAAAGCCCCGCGGTTCAGCGTGTCTTCGCTTTCAATCGTCCCTCGTCTACAAAGTCGATCGAGGAACGACAAAGGTTGGCTTTCAAGGACAGAGGACTTCCGACCGACCTCTTGAACTCGAATAAGCTCGTATACGTCGAAGCTGACGCCTCTTTGGAGAAGTGCGGTCTGTCTGCAGCTCAGTATGAAGAGGTAGGTCTGACCCTGGACTTTGCCAAAGATACACTCGCTCACATTTCCTTCATAGATACAAAATTCAGTCACATTGATCATACACAACGCGTGGCGTCTCGACTTTAACTTGGCGATATCTTCCTTCGAGGACAGCATTCGGGCGTCCCGGAACCTAGTTGACCTCGGCTTAGCCTCGCCCCAAAGTCAGAACCTCCGTTTCTTGTTCACTTCCTCGGTCGGATCTGCGCAGTCTTGGGATAATTTGAAAGGTCCTTTCCCAGAGGACGTTCAACTTGACCCTTCTGTTGCCGTCGGAGCAGGTTACGGAGAGGGCAAATACGCCACTGAACGGGTGAGCCCTGTTCCGATAACGAATCAGATGATTGGTATTGATATGGATATGGATTGATAGATTATCGTGAAGAGTGGCTTACACGCGACTTCCCTTCGCATTGGCCAAATCGCTGGTGGACTCGGTGGATCTTGGGCCACGACGGATTGGTTCCCGATCATTGTCAAATCCAGCATTGCTCTTGGCGCACTCCCGGAATCCGCCGGTGTAAGTGACATTGATAGATCCTACACGCCGTTCGACGATCATTTCGTGCTCATGACAATTTATGATCTAGGTCGTGTCTTGGCTACGCGAGGAAGAAGTGGCTTGTGCGATGTTGGAAACGGCGTTTGCGAAAGCGGCGCCACCGCCAGCACTCAACATTGTCAACCCTCGCAGTGCGCCTTGGGCAGCGATCATTGCGTTCGTGCGACGCGCGATCATCGAGCGAAAAGCACTTGGCGGTGATGTCCTCCCGATCGTTCCATTTGGGGACTGGTTTGCGTTGTTGGAGAAGAAGGCTGAGAACGCGTCAGAAGAGGACCTGGTGAAGATCGTGAGTAGATTCAGATCCTGACCACTGCCTAGATGATGATCGCTAACGTGCCCAACCTTGTCTGACACAGCCGGCGATCAAGCTGCTCGAGTTCTTCCGTGCGTTGGCGCGTGGAGACCAGGCTATCCGGAGCCCCGGCGTTGGTACTACGGAGGCGGCAGGAATGACAAACTTTAGTACCACCAAGATTCAGCAAGTCAGTCCGACGATGGCGAATATGCAGGCAATTGGAGAGGTCGAAGCAGATGCGTGGGTGGGGTACTGGATTTCAAAAGGTGCCTTCTGAAGTGCTCGACGCGATCTGAGATACGGCAGATTTTTGGGCTTGAGCTTGGCGTTTGTAACATCAGTGTACGCGATGTACTTATCATGTTTTATACGAAGCAAAGGAAAGTTCCTAGACTTGCACCCTCAACTTGAGATCCAGATCAGAACATATAATATCGGCGGTGTCTACATTTAACCAACTATTGCCAAACCACAGAAACATTTTGTTTGCTGAACCGGCGAGACGCTCTAGCCCAGGCCCAGACTCGGACTCGGACTCCAACACTATCACTGAGCATCCGAATCCAGCTCCGATTCTATGTCGATCCGTTTTCCATTCCGCTTCTCCATCTCCCCCTCCGGAATCTGTCAATCGAATAGTTGCTCTGTCAGCACACGGGCCCCTTGCGGGAATACTCCACAATTAATTACACTGGACTTACCGGCAAGCGGATGACATAGGCTATGACCATCGACCACGTCGCAATGATAAAGACAGTCCTGAAGCTTGCCGAATACGCATCCCGTGTGGCGTGCTGGAGACCCGGGGGAAGCGATCCCACCAAACTGAGCGAATGTCGAATCTCTGAGATGATCTTTTTGATTTTTGGTTTTATTACAGATATCATCGTCGTTCGCAATCACGGGTCGTTCGGGAGCGTATGAGAGTGAACGAGATGAGTACGAGGCCATACACGTCGCATGCACGGGAAAACGAATAGCCGACCTTCTCCGCGCCAGGGACTTGTATACGCTGACGTAGCTCAGCGTCGAGCCGGGACTGGAAGACGGCAGAGGCAATGGCAACGCTGGATATTTGTCCTGCGATTGAACATGGTACACACGAAAGGTGAATGTTCCATTCGCCGTGTAGTCCATACCAAGCGCTACTTACCGAGTCCCCTAAAGAGTTGTGTGACCGCTATCCCGGGGGCTATAGATGACTCTGCGAACATGAGCGTGTTTAGGTTTTCTCTGCTATAAACGCGTGTCCGCTAACGCACCTTGCACGTGCGCTTGTAAGGCAACTAGACGAAGAAACAAATAGACAAAAGCCCATGAGTAAGCGACCATGGAATGCATCTTGAAAGAACTTCATACTCAGCACCGTCACATATATAACTGCGTTCCCAAGGCCGATCGGAAAGACACTAAACCACTTTTGGATGAACCCCGAATCCTCTTGCATAAGGATGATGGGAATGAGGCCAGAGAGTGGAATGATACCAAAGACGAGGTTGGCAGTTGTGTATTTTCCCGTTCGATGAATTAACCAGCTATGTGTAGCACCTGGATATCAGCTTCTGAAAAGCAAGGAGAGGTTATGTACGTGCCCTGCCACCAACGAACCCAAAGCCATTGCAAGGCTATGCGGGAGTAAGTGGAGCCCTGCATTTATTGGGACGGGAGGTTTTAATCGCTGATACGTTCGTATGCGATAGTCAACATACCGGCGATGGATGCACTGTCCAGAGATACCGTTTGGAACCACAGTGGGATAAAGTACATGATGGAAAAGTTGCAAACCGACAAAAAAAGGTTACTCAAGCTCACAAGAACGGGTACTTTCTCTTTTAAGAGGGCAGGCGGAAGGATGGGCTCAAGCGCTATGTAGCACTCAACCACATAAAGAAGTCCCAAGGAAAAAAGTGAAAGTATCAGCGGGATGATAACCTGAGGATCTGTCCACTGCCAAGAATCGTAAAGCCAAGAAATTGCGGCCAACATCGGAAACGACTCACAGGGAGATCTTCGTTGTATTTCGTGCTGAGCCAAGTGAGTGTTGATCCGATCTAGCGGGGGATAAGTTGCGCAGTTAGAAATGAAACGCACGCGATGACCTTACCATCAAAAAGAGGGCAAACACGCCTCCAAAGTCAATTCTAGAGAGAACATCCTTTGTACTCTGACTTTGACCCTGCAGAGCATACCTTCGATACTGACATGATAAAGGTAAGATACTCACTGGCGTCACATAATGCAGTGTGTTCGTGATGACGATCATCACCAGCACAAAAAGCGGCACCTGACATAAAAATGCGATGCGCCATCCAAATCTCCAACACCGTGAGCCTGCCCGATCCTACGAACCAACGCACACCAACGAGAAACAACATACAGATCATTCAAAATACCGCCAATGGGTCCGCCGAGGCCTAATCCAACCTAGCACAGGAATCAGAGGCGTGTATGGCACGTGTAGCTGAATGGAGCACTCACGGCTAGAAAGAGATTGCTGAATGCTTGAGGTAAGCCACGTTCCTGGACAAAGATGAATGACACAATGTGGCAAAATGGGCCATGAATGTACTCGGGCAGTGTACATGTCAGCCGAGACGATCCTTGGTTTATGCGGTTGAGCAAAGCATAGTTGCTGATGAGAGCATGCACTTACACGGCTAGCAACTGGAGTGCCCCCGCGCCTACTCCAGCTATCTGAATGGCTCATCAAAGTCTGTACTACGCGGGCAGGCAAGAAACAGGAAAATGTACGTACGAATCGCGCAGCTGTCAATTCGATCATACCTCTGGAGAACCCACAGAGAAGAGTTCCGAGAGCGGTTGCAATTAAGGCGATTTGGCACGCAGCCCTTCGACCGAGGATGGTACATAGTCGGCCGTAGAGAGGCGTAAAGGAGCAACTTGAGAGCAGATATCTGAAATATATGTATGTGCGTGAGTATACGGGGGTCGAGAGCGTAGAATCGTACGCAGTGCCAATCCAACTGGCTTGGTTTGATTCTTTGAATTCCGATGTAATCGAAGGTAGCACTATGAACAATACTCATTAGAAGTGAACGGATGGATTCCGAACTTGGTGAGGCTTCTCACATGTGGCCACCATTGTCACTGAGGGAAAGTTTGAATAACTACTAGGTGATCCTTGTCAAAGCGCAGGGTGGCACCACATACAGTTCAGATTCTGACAACTATCAATGACGCCATGGGGAACCTAGAATGAAACTAGCTCACACATAAAAACGTCCCGGCCCACAAAGCTCCGAGGATACAATATCTAGTCGAGCGGGAGATTTCATGACATTCTTGAGGAGCAGCCTGGTCCTTGGCTTTTGGAAGTAGTGGACTGCGCTCGGCGTGATTGTCAAGGGTGGACATGATTGGATCGTTCAATGAATAACCTTGCGACGGCAAACGGGGATGTCGTTGTGAAAGAGGTGCGGAGGCAAGCGCTGGGCAGTTGACGCGCCGGCAAACGCATTGCTTTAGACCTATTATAAGTATAACTTAGTGACAATTCGGGTCCGTTTCGTATTCGGTTCAACATCCAAGAATGATTAATTGATTACCATCACCATCACCATGTCACATCAAGATGAAAATGATCGGCGAACAAGTTGACGTTCCATGGCCTTGAGAGCGAGTTACCGCTCGCTCTGCTTGGTGCCATGATGGGAGTCCTTACTACCAGGCAGTGGAAGTGCTGGCACGGGCGGACAAATCCTCCCACACGCCATGACCAGCGGCGAGCCCATGGCAAAGCGACAAGCCGGCGGTCGACGGCATCTCCTAGGCGCTCATAGCGAGTCGATAACGAGAGCCCGAGGTTTGCTAGTTGTGAAGCCTTGTCTGGATGACCATCTGGCATGAGCTGTAGTGCCTCCTCTGTCATTGATATTGACTTCTCCAGGTCGACGGCATCTCCTAGGCGCTCATAGCGAGTCCATAATGAGTTCCCGAGGTTTCCTAGTCGTAAACCCTTGTCTGGATGACCATCATGTGTGAGCTGTAGTGCCTCCTCTCTCATTGATATTGACTTTTCCAGGTCGGCGACCTCTCCGAAGCGCTCATAGCGAGTCGATAATGAGTACGCAAGGTTTCCTAGTCGTGAAACCTTGTGCGGATGTCCATCCGGTACGAGCTTCAGTGCCTCCTCCGTCATTGATATTGACTTCTCCAGGTCCACGACGTCTCCGAAGTGCTCATAGCGAGTCGATAACGAGAGCCCGAGGTTTCCTAGTGATGCAGCCTTGTCTGGATGACCATCTGGCATGAGCTGCAGTGCCTCTTCTGTCATTGATATTGACTTCTCCAGGTCAACGACATCTCCGAAGCGCTCATAGCGAGTCCATAATGAGAGCCCGAGGTTTGCTAGTTGTGAAGCCTTGTCTGGGTGACCATCTGGCATGAGCTGCAGCGCCTCCTCTGTCATTGATATTGACTTCTCCAGGTCGACGACGTCTCCGAAGCGCTCATAGCGAGTCGATAATGAGAGCCCGAGGTCTCCTAGTCGTACAGCCTTGTATGGATGACCATCGGGTGTGAGCTTCAGTACCTCCTCTCTCATTGATATTGACTCCGCTAGGTCGACGACATCTCCGAAGCGCTGATAACGAGTCGATAATGAGTACCCGAGGTTTGCTAGTCGTAAAGCCTTGTCTGGATGACCATCTGGTGCAAGCCGTAGTGCCTCCTCTCTCATCGATATTGACCTCTCCAGGTCAGCAATGTCTCCGCAGTGCTCATAGCGAGTCGATAATGAGTACCCGAGGTTTGCTAGTCGTGAACCCATGTCTGGATGACCATCAGGTGTGAGCTGCAATGCCTCCTCTGTCATTGATATTGACTTTTCCAGGTCGGCGACCTCTCCGAAGCGCTCATAGCGAGTCGATAATGAGTGCCCGAGGTTTCCTAGTCGTACAGCCTTGCGTGGATGACTATCAGGTGTAAGCTGCAGTGCCTCCTCTATCATTGATATTGACTTCTCCAGGTCGACAACGTCTCCGAAGCGCTCATAGCGAGTCGAGAATGAGTACGCGATGTTGTTTAGCCACGTAGGCTTCTTGGGATCGTCATTAGCAGCGAGTCGCACCGCTTCTTCTCTCATCGAAATCGACTTCTCCAGGTCGACGAGGTCCTCAAAGCGCTCATAGCGAGTCGACAATAATTTGCCAAAATTGTTTAACCACGAAGGCTTGTCAGGGTGATTGTCAGAGGTAAATCGTACCACCACCTCCAGCATCGAAATTGCCTTCTCCGGATCAACGAGGTCCGGAACGTAGTCCAACTGAATGCAGAAGAGAATGCCAAGGTGGTCGAGCAATGCATGCCGGGATAAAACCGGATAAAACAACCATTGCAAAGCTGCGTCCAAACTTTCAACCTTCCCGTCGTCGTCGTCATTCTCGCTGGTCTGGGAAATCTCCGTCCGCTCCATTAACTCGGGCTTCGCAGCGCTTCCGAGTGCAAGTACTGCTGCATGGTATGCATAACTATCCGTCGGGGAAACCTCCAGGACTTCGGAAAGGAGACTTGAAGCCTCTGCCTCGTCTGCTTCGTCATGTTGTCTTTGAAAGCGAGCTTGAAGAGCTATTCCGAGACTGAGTAATGTGAATGGATGATCTGGGTGACCACGAGGGCGGAGACGAAGTGCGGCCCGATACAAATTGATTGGTACGCCGAGATCGGGGGACACGTCGTTCACTCGGCAGTAGATCGATTTGGCAGTGGCTAGGTTGAACAAGACAGTGGCTCGGCTGGGGTGGTCCAGTGGATACAAGCTCTGAGCATGTTCGAAATGGCTGATAGATTTGTCGAGATTCCGTTCTTCTTCAAGTTCGCGGTAACAAACGAGTGCACGATGTCCCATAGACATCATGTCTCCTAAACGGTGCATCTCCTCTGACTCTGTGGGCTGATGACCGAAGATGAGCATATATTCGATGTTGCTGGTAGCTCAGATTTGAGGGGGCTACGTGTTCGTTCCCATGATAAACCCGCTGTTCAATTTTGATTTCAAAAGAAGAGCCTGAAGAGGTAACATCCCCATCGCCTTGTTCCGAAACCTCGATAACTACGCGATAATGTTTAGGTACCCGGAGGAAAGGGAAATGGTACTACTCACGTTGAAAGCGGTTGTTACGGTCAAGCAATTCGCCAACAGTGTTTTCGAACTTGCACAGAACCTCCATCCCCTAGTGTGGGTCCCAACTCGAACGATGCGAATACCGTGACAGACACCCTCGATGACCGATCCGAGGGCCTTAGACTTAATTGGGCAAACGACAAGGGACAATGAACAGGGTGATGACTCACAAGTGCCATTCGACGACATCCTTGCCCACTGACGCGGGCTTGTTCGAAGTTCGCTCGGTCAAGCTGTCACTTTCGACTGCAACGTAGAATCCCACAGGGATACGCCTCAGTCTGATGGCAACATCCGTTGCGCGAATTCCTGTCCCAGACATCAGTGATCCACTGCCACTGATCCCTCACGTCCGTAGTACGAATTAGGTTACACTCTGTTTTCTCCCCAATCGTCGACTCGGAGGAATCCAGCTCATCTGATCTTTCCTGCTTTCGAGTACGATGCGGTAGCTGTATCTACGGGCTAAACCGTGAGGTAGAGCCACGTTCATCCACCAGGAAGGGGAAGCAAAAACAAGAAACCTGGTGGGATTCGTCAACAAGGAAAGAGCAAGACGTGTGAGAGACACTGACCATGAATCCGACCACGAAGGGGAAGAAAGGACGCCAAGAAATGTTGTGGGATTCGTCGACAAGGAGAGGGCGAGATGTGTGAGCGATACATGCTGAATTGCATCAGCATCATCTTTTAAGCCTTCCTAGTAGGTACACAGTCCACACAGTAACAATTCGCAAG
>JBBPQT010000259.1:0-20814 GCA_038092715.1 Boletus smithii | reverse complement strand
GAACCTTTGTGTCCCCGCTCACGAACGTGTTGGTAAGTCCAAAGGCGTGCACGAGGCGTTGATTGGGCAATGCCCGCGCGAGGAGGAGGTCCCCCAAAGAAATATCAGGTGGATTGAGGAGGCTACGAATTTGGGTTGCACGCTTGTAAGTGCGGGTGCGCCGAGGGATTAACAGGGGCTTTGTAGCCCATAATGTGATCAAAGTGACGAGAGGGAAGAATAGAAACGCGAACCAGGACAGCGGCATTATTGGTATCAGTCAGGCCAGATTCCCCAACGAACGCCCAGGGACTCCGCCTATTTATCTTCTCCTCCATGCCCCTCCTCGTGGGCCTCGCCATTAGTTAAACAGCATCGTTTGCTGCGCAAAGTGTGGCTTCTATTCCGGAGCCTTTGCAACTCGACCGAAGATTGCCCTGTGGGTCCTCGGCCTTTAACCTCATTGTAGACGTCAGTGGATACGTGGCACATACAGTTGCGTGCTTGCAGGCAGATATTAATACCATGCTTGAACGACCAATCGAACCGCGGCTGAATCTGTGCGTTTGCAGAAGCGTTCAAAACGACATGAACGAGCGCAGCTACTGCATCACAGTTCTCGCGGATTCGGAGTCATCGCGGGTTAACGAAGCACGGCTACGCGTTCAGATCTCCATCTCAGAGCTAGTAACCGCATGCAAAACGAATGAAATTGTCCCAAGTGCCTGATCCGCTAAACATGTCGATGATATAAAAAATGTACTAAACACAAGTACGTACGGCGGGAACTGGGAGTGCTCATCATGATGCGGCAATGACCTCATTGCACCAGCACCCACGTTCGCCGGATGAGGGAGTTGGCAGAAAACTGCCTACTCCAGATATCATACGCCACAACCCCCTCTGCATGGGGTGCATGACCCCTATGGGTGTTATGGTATGATTTCCTTCTCCTTGCCTTTCCGTGATGGTGGAGGAGGAAGACCCAAACTGGGCAAGCTTGCCATTGCAGCACCGAGTGGCGTCCACGAGCCTAACCGTCGCATGCCTTTGGATCCCGTCGGTGAAGCTGTTCCGTTGGAGACTGATGAAAGCGTGATGCGATTGGGTGAATGTGAAGGACTACTAGGTATGGAGGCATGCGACAATGGCTTGGATGGCGATGTCTGTGGTGGTCCAAGTTGGGATTGGGACTCGCCTTGATTGGCTTCCGTGAGCAGGAACTCGACCCACAGACGGGAGAACGACTGGTGAAGCGGTTAAGCAAGGAACATCACCAAGTTGGAACACGGATACAACGTACCTCTGTCTCGTCCGTCTTTTCCAATTCCATGTTCTTGCTTTTGCTTGGCGATGCTGCTCCATTAACGCCCCTCCCCCAAAAGAATCCGCTCCCACCTGAAGCCCCATTGGCGGTTGCGCCAGCGCTAGATACTCCCAAAGTCCTGATCAAACCAGCTTTCTCCCTCTCCCCCTCTCCCCATCCAAGAATAGTTCCGAGCAACCCCAACATCTCGAATCTCTTTGGATCGGCGCGAGGGGTGGCCAAGAAGGAAAGCAAAACGTTGGTGACGAGTCGACGGTCTACATTGGTGTCAGAAGATGATTTCCGAAGACGGCGGAGGGCTTCAATAAGGTGTTCGTTCATGATGACGGCTGACGAGGCTAAAGTTAGCAGAGGTAATATAAACATGGAAGAGACCAACCTTCGTGTCGCAGCTTTCCAATGAGGAGGTTCTTCTCCTTGACCTCCTGCTCCAATTCCGATGTCCGTGATGCATTACTCTTGTTCTCTTCTAATTGGAACTGCATTGCGAGTAAGAGAGACGACCAAAGGCAAAGAGGCAATGCACACCTCGGCATCGAGTGCACGCCGTTTATAGTCGGCCAACGACAGCGTGACGTCGTCGAGTTGCGTCTTGTAGTCCTTGACAGCCTGATGTAGTTCATGCTCCCTTGCTAGTACGCGTCAACAACACCACTCCCCCACAAGCAAAACTCAGCAGTCGGCACACACACCTGTCTGAAAATCCTCGAGCACCGATTGCAAATTGGCAGCCCTCTCCCTCGCTACCTCCAACTCCCCCCCCTCCCTCTCCCTCGTCTCCCTCTCCACCTCCAACTCCCTCCTCAGCACCTCCGCAATCCCCCGCGCCTCCTCGACCGCAAGGCGTTCCTGCATCACCCCCCTCTCTAATTCATCCCTCTCCAACCGACACCGCTCCAACTCCCCCAACGTCTCCCTCAACTCCCGCTCGCTGGCCTCACTCTCACTCAAATCCCGATACCTCAACAAATCCATCTCTCGCGCCGTTCGCTCGTTCTCCGCATGCGACGCCATCAATTCCGTCTTGAGCGTCTCCACCGTCACACTCAAATCCTCGTTTTGAGCCATCAACGTTTGTACGTGGAGTTCCCGACGATCGAGTTCTTCCTGCAGCATTGTTGTCGTTAGTAACATACACGCACACCTCACCTCCCTTGGAGATTGGACATGGGCTACATACGGCGTCTTGTTTGAGCTTGTTACCGAGCGTGGTACGCATGGCTGTCAGTTTGGCGAGCAGGTTGCGGTATTGGGCAGCGAGGTCTTCTTTTTCTGCTCGTTCGCGCGCGAGTTGGCGTTGAAGTTGCTCGAGGGGGTCCATGTCTGGGTCTTGGTCGGCATCATCGTGGTAGGCCGTGCCGTTGACGAGGAACGCGCTAGTGCTTGGCTCGCTATCCGTAGAGGTGCGCGCACCGTTGTGGGCGACGGCGGGCGAGAAAGGACGGGACGGGGACTGGGAGGACATGACGGTAGTAGACTGCCAACAACTAGTATGACCTTGTGCGTGTCCCGAGGCAACTTCCAAACTCGGCATCCCCGCAGTTATCCCAGTGCCCACGTGACATTCCCTTCAACAAAGATTAAATGTTCCAAGATAAACGAGTGTAAGACAATTGAAGGATAGTAGTAGTCCTGATGCAAATGAAAAATCCGACCCAGAAACAAACACACTCCTCACGTCATCGTCAACCAACCCACATCCAGCCCTGTCATCGTCCGCATGCCCTCAGGGTATGATGCCGTACTCTCCTTCAACAGCGCGGCCAGCTTTCGACACACGTCCATGGGGTAAAACAGGTACTCTGCCTGAGGGAACCCAGGGTATTTATTGAGGATTCTGCGCCACTCGCGTCAGCATCGGGTCAGCGATATACTGATGCAACTCACTCCTTAAAGTCTGACGTGGCTGACGTCGGACCGAGGATCTTGTACAACACCTTGGAGGCATCAATCGTACCGCTCTTGGGAAGCAGGGCCGGTGTTGGAAGCATATACGATATCCGTAACCGAGGCTTGAACAGCCAAATCTATGTCGTGGCTGGTGAGTTCTCCATTTCCAAAAGTCACTGAATGCGAGCTCACCAAAAGTCTCGGTCTTTCGTCCTCGTCATCCGACAGCACGAATCGGTAAGTTGCATGAGCTTGAACGTGCTCTAGCATGTCGTGCAAGACGAATGCACTTATCGGGATCTTGGGGACTCTATAAGTGCAAGTTCAGATTGGATCACCTTTGCCTAGCACAAGACTACTCACTGCGACGTCGCGCTGATTGGCCGAATAGCGTACTTGAACAGCCGATACATCCGTGAAACCGAGTTATCCTCTTGTCTCTGGTCATGCTGTCTACCCAAGATGGCACCGCATAGGCAACGTGCCAGACGAGTGTTACTACCACGCTAATAGTGCAGCATTTGTTAGCAAAATGGGATCTGAATGGCAATTCAAACGACATGATGGGATGTGCCCTCTTGTGTAGCCCCCAACACACCGTCCTTGGTAAAGAGGGTTGTTTAAGAGCAGCAAGCTTATTCTTGGACGCGTTGTATCAACCAGATCCGCGTCCCATCTCCTCAAAACCAACTAGGGCTTCGAGGAGTGAGGACACGTGCGTCGGTGGAAGAACGACGATGGTCTTCTTTAGCGTCCATGATAAATACGCACAGAGATGGAGAGGAAACGATGATCGAATAAACACTCACCTCCCGACCCCCTACGCACTTGATGTTTCCACCTGCAACCGCCTCCGCATCGAACAACAAATAACTCACTCCCACCAAAGCCTCGTCTCGGGTGGGCCAGAACCCAAAACTACTCCCTTTTCCATTGCCGTGCATCCCGGTCTTGGCGAGCGTCTGTCCTTCAGGATGACACATCCATGCTTCGATGAGTTCCTCCCAATGTTCCGAAGGCAGGTCACGATACCGCGCAGGTGGTGCAGGGACGAGAGGAAGGGAACATGAGGAACATGTGTATGACGACGGGGAGAGTGAGGCGAGTTCAGACGCTGGAAGAAGGGCCACGTCCTCGTTGTCCTTTGGCGGAACACCACTTTGGTAACAGCTCGCCTTGACCTCCCAATGCCCGCTCCGATTGAGGACCGTCTTGGAGCCTGGAACGACAGCGACGGGAAGGGCGAGTGGGGGAGAAGGCGTGCCGGCAAGCCTGAGGAATAGACAATCACCATATGTGCCGCTGGAAGTACTAGGAAGCACTTCCGCCAAGGGTACCCCGTTGGATGCTGAACTCGAAGGTGATGCGTAAGCGATGAAGAGAAGAACATGTTTCAGCGTCTCGTGGTGCTCAGCCACATACGCGATATCCAGCGCGCCTAATCAACATACATTGAGAGATGTGGTCTACGATAGTCACTCAGCAAAGACGCACCATAGCTCACATCCTCTCCACTAGCGGATGTTGATCGGCTCTTGCTCGCCCCGCGTAATCTCCCTGAGAAGCTTCGAACAGACCTGGATGTAACCGAGGACGGCAGACTCTTGGGGTCCGAGGAATGAGACCTCGTTATAGAACACGCACTTTCCTTGGTACCAGTGGTGTTCCCAGATTTATCCTTGGACCTCAGCCAGGCAAGATGGGGAGCAGAAAGACTTCTGTTCCGCAATCCTTCTGATGGCGGTTCGAGGGTCGAGCCAGCCTTTGGCGCAACAGGGTAAGACGCCCGTTTTCCATCTCGAGAGCCTCTGCCCTCGAGCTGTACGTCTGAGTTCTGATCTTCTTCTGCGTCCTGTACTGCACCGCCTGGAATTGAGGGATGGCCAAGTGATGGGATCGCATCCTGGCTGTGCAATCTCCCGACATACGTGCGGTGCACAAGGTGTTCTAGATATTTCCTACGCTGAAACGAGTCACTCTCAGAATAACCGATCATCAAGAAAGAACTGCGTGCCTACCTGTTCTTCGATATCAGCTGCGCCTTTTTCGCGCACAATGCGGCGGGGATCGATGACCACGCTTTGGTCAGGAATTTCCCTCGCTGATGCCTTACCCAACAAGTCGAGTATCTTGTCGAGCTCGGGATCGACGGTGTCTGCAAGGGTATGTGCTTTACCCTTTCCCGCCTTTGCATTCTCCATTTGGGCGATCTTCTCTCTGCGGAGTTCTACACGCTGATTTGCTAATTGGGGTGCAACGACATAGAGTCTTTCGATGGCGTGTGTTATCGTGTCGAGGTCGAGGGAATGAGAAGACACAGAATGTTCCGAGGACGACGAGGCGCGAGGCAAGAGCTTTTCTGGAGGGTATTGTTCAGATAGACGCTTTTCATCGGATGGTGTCACCTCGGAAGAAGCATAGACATGATCGTCGGCGACGTATGAAGGAGGGTGCTCGTACGGATACTCGGAATCATACTCTGGGGGAAGGGCATCGTCAAAGGACGGGCGATGATCGTTGTGGGATTGAGAGTGAACGACGAGATGAGAAGGGGGTATTTGTGTCGTGTCGGATGCGCGTGCATTGCAGAGAGATACGACAGTCTCGAGTTGGTCATCAATGCGTGCCCAGAAGAGAGCTGTTCGGACACTCTCGGCGGGAGTGGGTCTGGACCCAGAGGACGTGGGGGGGGACGGTTGCAAGGAAGACAAGCGTCGTTGAAGAGAGGCGATAGTGGCATAGGGGGACGCGGAAGTGGGATGGGCAGGATGAGAAGGGTCGGATTGGGAAACGAGGTGGGCAGGGGAAGCAGGCAGTTGTTGGAGGTCGAGGAGAAGGGCGACGATCGCCTGGGCGAGGTGGGCGTCTGGACTGTGCAACGAGGGGACGATTGCGTCGACGAGCTCGCGTAGCTGGGCAAGCAGAGCAGCCTCGGCGAGAGGTAGATCGCACGGTTCACGATGGCTGTCACGGGCACAAAGGGCATGGACGAGACAGTAAAGCGGTGTCTCTGCGAGGGTGGATGAAATTTTGTCGGGGAGGGAAAGGATGTTGGCGAGAGTGATCAAGCAAGAGCGCTGAACGGCGGCGACGCAGGTGTGGATGTCATTCTTGGGGGCATCGCTATGGTCGACGGGCTCTGCGGCAAGCTCGTCGACGTGGAGAAGATGCGTTGGGAACGGGGCGGGTATGTTTGTGTGAAGATCTGAGTGAGGACGGGCGCGGAGGAGGGTCGCCATTGCGTTGATGCTGTCAAATTGGAGGCAAGACTTTATAACATGTCGACACGTGACGGCAGTGCAGGGTCATCTCACCATGGAATTGAACAACCAGCCACTCATGGACAGCCAAGACATCGAGCCAGACGGCGTCGTCAGATGGGTCGCATCCCAGAGCCCAATACCTGCCTTGCAGGCCCTCATAAAAGAGGCAGAACGCGAAAATAATGGTCTGTGACACCCCCCACGAGCCCCATTTCACTCACCATCCTCTAGCCAGACCATCTCGCGCGTTCGCGCCTCCTCCCCTCCCGCTATCTCCGCCAGCTCGTCCCTCAACGCGTCCAAATCCCTCAGCACACCAGCCACTCCGCGTCTCTGGCAGATCATCCCCTGCCACTTCAAAGGCAACAAACGAAGAAGAGCCAGAAGCAATCGCCTTTGTCGAGCTCCTCAAAGGCGCGTTCAAAAAGCTCGATGAAAACTCGCTCAAGAAACAGCGTTTGGCCGTTCGCGCAAGGGAAAAGCAGCGTGAGTCGCCTCTCGCAAGCAGTCGCATCGACAATCGCACGGGCTTGGTCACCAACAGTCTAAGCGCACGCCCTCTCACCAAGACCTCGAGTGCATCCGCGATCTGTCCCCCAGGTCCGCCCACGAGGGCACTCCTGTCCTCGTCCATGTCTGCTTTTCATCCCGAACCCCGTGGACGCCCTTTGGCAAAGACCGCCAGCCTAGGGCCGCGTGTGGATATCCTATCCGGAAAGTCTATCCCAACTTCACTCCCGAACCACACTCTGAACTGCGACCCTAAGCCCGCTTCCGCTCCTCCGCTACCCTCCCGAGTGTCCACCACATATCCTGCCACCGCTCGCAAGGCCAATACCCAACAAAAACCCACATCCGACGATGGTGACAGCACAATGCAAGACGTCATTGATCTCACAGAAACCGACACAGAATGGGAGAGGCCGATATCCCTTCCGACGTCCCGCGCAGATACCGCCATGTGCATGCAAGTCGACGACGACGACGACGAACACGACAGCGATACAGGCATGCACATGTCATTCTTCCACCCAGAGCCTCCCCCACAAATCCGCGTCCCAGAACCCAAATCAAAACCACAGCCTCCGCAGCTAAACACAGCGTCACGTCCCCCAGCACCGACACAGCGTACCCGTACCGGTCCTCCACCACTGGGCATGCGCCGTGCGCCACTTCTTCAGCCTTCTCAATATGGTTTGTCTCAGGGCACAAAGAGCGTGATGGTTCCCCGGTTCAAACCCCCGTTGATTACCAACGCAGGAGCGACCGCGAACAAGAATTGGGGTGGGACAAAGCCTGCGACAATGACCAATTCGAGACCGCCCCCTCGTGGCAGAGCTACCAATGTGGCAGTGGCCCCAAAGGCGGCGCAAGGGACTCAAGACGCCGACTCGTCGTTCGATGTGTCGTTTGATATGGATGTCGACGCCCTGGAAGAAGCTATGAAGGCCTATGATTGAATGCGATGGACAATACCTGATTTATGCATATATGCTTGGTCCCGGATTGCTCGGCAAGCATCTTATTGTATTTCTTAGTCACTCGTTCCAACTAACTAGTAATGATCTATTACACGCACCCATGTTTTCCATGCACATCAACAAGTACTTATCTAGTTCTAATCACCCGCCACAAATCATGTTTTGACTCACCGTTCTCCTGGAGGATATTCAAACTGAACTTGAATAAGCAGCGCTGTGGAGCATCACAGCATCGCACGGAAATCATCAAACTGACAGGATGGTCGACTGACTTTCCTGTGCTTCATGATTTTCTTCCTGTGTGAACAGCAATACCACTTGGACGAGTCGCTGATTGACTTGACGTACAGCCTTGCATCCTGTGGGTTTGCAACGGGTCAGAAGATGTGGAGTAGTTTGGTCACCAGACTAGGTGTGGAGAGGGTCAGGAATTTCCGGGGGTCACGATATTCCAAATGGGATTTCCTTGCTCCTTAAATATGACACGAACTCTCGACGAACGAGATAGCGAATGCCTAGACTCATGAGTCAAAAGGGGTATACAACCGAATCAGCTCAATCCATGCGTCCCAAACAGCACATCCACACAGGCAACTTGAACGTGATTGAAATGGTGGCATCGCCCGCGCCTGCTTCTCGCTGATGTGCACATTCTACTGTGAGCCGAACAATCTATATTTAAAAGAGTGAATGCGAACCGTGATACGAACCCCCGTCGCGGCCGAGGGCTGAGATGCATCGTTCGCCATTGACTTTACACCTGCAGACCCTTGTCCGCTACTTAAGGCATCATTTTTGGGGCAGGCATCAAAAGGCTTGAAATTTGAGCTATGCTGTGACGCAGGATAAACAACAGCACCGACGAACAATAAACAAAACAAAAAGAACGAACTCATTTTACGGATGTCGCGACCGCTCGCTAAGATGGTTTGTCAGACACGCACACACCGTTTGGCTACCAAAGGAGAACATTCACTGGCACGCGTTGTTCTGCATACATTCCGGAGGGTCTGTCGTTTGCAGTATTCCCCCGAGCTTGTGGCTGGGACGAGAGCGAATATTGGCAGGTCGACCAGACTCTGTGGAATGTCGATCTGGCGCATGTGAGGTCTGATTATTCTTAGTCTTCTTGGTCCTCGTCCGTAGCCACTTCTTCACCACCGGATGGAAGATGCTGGGACGGTGGCTCGAGCAATGTCAACATGAAAGCATGAGGACAGCAAAATTATCAGACCATATCACAGTCAAATGGGGGTGCGTCCATCCTAGACGGCAACTCGACCCGTCCGACATCGAAGGCTGCTCGTCATGTTGTTGTTCTGGCCTATCTTTAAAATCTTCTTGAGGAGGTGCCCAAGGTAATGTGTCAATGGGGAAAGATGACATGAAACATGGATGCGCAATGCTTACACGGACACCCCCTCCCATTGTGAAGGTTTCCATAGCTACCCAATGCGAACGGGAGGTCCTTCGATTTTCCAACATGACCGGTGAGTTGGGCTGGATGTTGTTGATTGGTGCATCTGCTGGCATCTCCCGGCGCTTGACCTGCATTGTTGAATGATCGGCGTCGCCATTAAAGGACATCTCTTCCAGCACCTTAGACTGTTCTCCCTTCTTTCGAGGCAGCTTCATTGTGTCCAATGACGATCGAGGCGCCAGCCAGCCACTACCATCGCCGGCTGTGCACCCCCTTTCCCGATCAAAGCTATGACTTGGATATTATCAGCTGTCCGTTCTTGGGATCATGATGCACCTCCTGAGCGAAGTCTTCATCAGTTATTCGCTAGAGCATTACCAGCGGCACGATCGCTGCAATCCATCCTCTGGGGTACCTGTGGATGCTGGTTGCCCAAAGACCAAAGACTAAACTTGAGCTAATGATGGTGATGCAGCGAAAGCAAATCAATATTATCGATAATCGGGTTTTGCCGTGCCCATTTTCAACATACCTATGTGGCAATGCCCGCTATCGTCGTCCAGGTGCACACAGTAAGTGCGGAAAAAAAAAGGTTAGGCCGCCCTTGACGGCCCTACGGTACAAATGCCTTGACCTCTTCGGTATTTTCTCTTCCCGTCCGACATTCGACGGGGTCAGTCCACCCGCAAACAGTCTCTTGCACGACATGGAACGGCGGATACACACCCACAAGCAACGGGCGACGGTGTGCATGGGTCGCGAACCAGGGCGCGTTCCCTACCTCTTGTTCCACCGCCACTTGTGTTCCGGTCGCGGCCGCAGTCTCAGTGTCTATCTCTTTCTCAGTGTCTGTTTTCGCCTCGACGTCGGCGCTCAAGTCTACAGTCGTAGGCGTGTTTGACGAGGAATGGAAGGCGTAGACAGCACTGGCGATTGACCGTGCAACGTCCACCGAGACGTTCCGCTTACTCGACGGGACGAATATGAGGCCAAGCACTGAGTCTGCGCCAGCTTCAGCCGCCACCAACGCATCTTGTACACTCCTGATCCTACATATCTTCACCAACACCTAGCCATCCTTCTCTTTCTCTTCCTTAGGCAATGGCCAATCCAGCAAGCGGTGGATAAACACCCGGGTCCCTGGCGCGCACGAGCGCCTCCAGACAAGCACCACCCCAACGTACCCTCTCACATCTTCAGGTCCACTGATTCCACTCAGCGCGCGGAGGACGGCGTCACCCTGCCCCATGTCCGCAAGTCGGCTCGTCGTACCCATGTCAACATTGAAATCGTGCAGGTTACGGTTATTCACGCCAATCACCTTGGCGCCAAGCTCAAGCGCGACCCGCATTTCGAGCGTGGCATGCACCTCGACGAGAAGCTCCATGCCAAGCGATAGAGAGTAGATGTACAAGGCATGCAGACGGCGGGTGGGAGCATAGCGACGATGAGGAGGTCAGTGTTGGCGCCACGTAAACGATCTGGTACTCGTCTAGGATGAAGACTTTGCGGAGGATTGCAGGACGATTCGGGAGGGCATCGATAGCCTGACGAGCAAGCCGCATGTCGAGGAGGGAGCCCTTGGACTAGGTGGGCTCGGTAAGAACAGAGATGACGGCTGCGCTGGCGATGGCGTAGGTGAGTGGCTTGGTGTGCCGCGTTGGCGTTGGGTGCAATGTCGCCTTTGCGGGGGTTCGGCCTCGTGTGCTTGATCTCGGCCATGAGAGCGGGGGATCTGACTTTGAGGCGCGGAACGAGAGGCACAACATCAGTACTTGCGTCGTCCTATGGGGTTTGACAAATGCTCCCACCGCTATCACGTGGAATTTCGCTGGTATCATGGCCTGTCGTGTCATTATTGGCTTGCCGGAGGCAAAGCGACGAAATCTACCAAAATAAGGCCGAGTGATATGGGATGTCGATTCAGGCCCCTTCTACCATCGTACCATCTATCTGTCAAGATGGAATGCACGCAAGGTTGGTGCTGCTCCAGTCGCATCCTAGATTACGATAGATCCCTTTCCATGTAGGAATTGGTCCCCGGATTTACTATCCTGTTCGCTGGGCTGCTTATTTGCTTTTGATAGTGTGAGCCTCTCCATGTTCTGCCTCTCCAGTGCAGCTCTGACTCCTTTGTTGCGCCTAGTTGTGGACTGCAGGTATTCTTGGAACCATGAACGGGGTGATCGGCATCGCAGCATGTAGATGGTGCGATTGGTGACTGTTATGTGAGCATGTTATGGCCACTCTCGCCCTCGAACGCAGGTTATTCTATATCGAGGCTGCTATCACGATCTTCATTGGTTTCCTGGCCATGCTCGTAATGGTTGCTCACTTTTATTTCACTCAACGAAACCTAGGTGATTGCTTCCGGGATATGTACGTCCCGACTCGGCCCAGGAGGCCCCCACTGGTATATTTTGGACAAGTTCCTGAATTCTTGTTCTTCTCCGGTAGCCGAATAATACCAGGTGGTTGACTTCCGTGGAGAGACAATTACTAGTACAAGTCCGACTTGCCGCAGATGCTGGCAAAGCGATAAGGATTCTCGTACGCCATCCACGTCTCCCTGAAGTTCCAGATATCGATTGCTTTTGTAGGGTCTTTGAAGGGCTAAATTTGGCGCTCAAAGATCCGAAGGTCCTGATCTTGTTCATGTGTTGTTCTCAAATATTGGGCCTCGGTTTCGCCAATTTCTTCCCGACGTAAGTGCTTCGCGAATGAGAGTTCTGTGATTGAGATCACATGCTTGCGTTCAGGTTGATTGCCACTCTCGGCTTCTCGACGACGGACACAGCACAGCGTATGTACTATCGTGCCATACATCCTTGGCACCTATGTGCTACATTTGGTCAGTCCACCGTGGATCTTTGCAACCATCGCTGCGCTCATCAATACACGGCATGTTGGTAAGCAGTTTATCTCCCCTCCCCCTTAACAGACTAGATTTGAGTTGACGAATGTCGTACGTACGCAGACGTCACTGGGGGACGATTCTTCCATCAGACAGCTTGATTATGGGTTGTCATGGTTGGCTATGTCATCTCTCTGTCGACGATGAAGACGGATGGGTGCCATGACGTCTGGAAATTACGGTGTGTATTCCCTAACCCAGTTGCTTAATTTTCGTCCTTGTCTAACTTTTGCGCGTGCAGGTTGTATTAGGATTTGCACTAAGATTGTTATGCCCCTAGATCATGATAGCCAAGCGTTGTGGTGACATTCCAGTATCTGGCACTGACGGATGGAGAAGTTCCGCATACTTCATGCTTGCGCTTTCATAAATGGTTTGCCATTGAGTTTCCCGCTGATTCATGCAGGGAGGTGTTCCTCTGTAAATGGTTTGACTGTTCCCAGGTAGACGGGCTGAGGTTGCGGCAGGTATGAGGGAAGAGTGGTGATTGACATTTCTCTCTCGGGTCTCCTCACGGGGTGACGGTGACATACGGGCAGTAGCATCCCGCGTCTGATCAATGTTTTATATGTTGGATTGGAAAGCGTGAGCGCAGTCGCGGGCCCCGCAACGCCAGTTCTTTGTTGCTTTGTGATAACGTATTCAACTCTCAGATTTACCCTTTGTTTTTAGCCTTGCTGATAAAGCTCTTTTGTCATTCATCGCTCAAGCTGACCCAAGCGAGACTTTGTTTCGACCCGTACTCGTACGTCTTCAATTAGCCCCGAGCGCGCTCTTGTACTCCTGCTCTTGTCTCTTCTACGATAGCATCTGACTCTGTACATTTAGACGCCCTTTCGCAGTCCGCTGCCTGCCTTCGCGCGACAACTGAGGTGAGCAACCCGCTTCGTACAAGCTACCTACTTCAGCTCATGCATATAATTAGCATCGCTGTCCATAGATGGCCGTCGCGCAGCTGCTGTATAGAATTTATTATACCTATGACACGCTCGGTAAGGAAGAAGGCAGCGCTGCCACATGTATTTGGCCACATTCGAGGAATCTTTTGTTGATTGGCAACCTACAGACACAGATATCATTCACGAAAGCTTGATGGCGCTCATATACCAGGGATCCGAGTCGGAGGATGTCTGTTATTATCCGTTAGTCCGTAGGTTCTGGTGTCCGTCTCCACGTCTGTAAGTCCGGAGTGTTCTGTTCCCGTTATGGAATCCTCATCTCATGTACGGTCTTAGGCTTCGGTACTACTAGTATATGATGCATAGTAGATTCATATCTAGCCATGCATTCTGGCACCAAAGTTGGGATATTGTAATACAAAATCGGATACAACGCGTATCAAGAGACAAAAGAACCATACATGAACCTCGGTATCGTACAAAAAGAAACCTACGTCAAATGAAAGGTTCAAATTCCGATATGCACAAACACGATCCACTTCTTTAAGGGCACGTCGCTCTGGCACCAAAGTCAGGATATAATACCACATCGAACGCAAAGCGTATCTGCAAGAGATAACATCATCATACACGAACCTCCTATGAAATGAAATGAAACCTACGTCAATTGAAGAGCTCAAATTCTGATATGAACAAACACGATCCGCTTCTCCAGCGTCACTTCCCCGGCTAACTCCACCCGCTGCGATGTTCAGCGCCGCAGCTGCGTGCTCAAAATCAATGACCGGGCGTTTGAACATCTCCTTGTAAAACCGAGTGACCACCTAGTGCGCGACCGCATCACCTACCCTCCACAGCGTCCCAATCACCCCATTGAATCCCGCAAACTGCATCCCAGCCGCGAGATGGAGTACCTCGTCCGTCGACCTGTCTCCCACTGCCGTATGGCATGCAGACAACTTACACAGTAGCAGCAATACTAATGACTCATGCCAGTGAGCGCCTTTGGGAAGCAATTTTTGTTCAAGGTCATTTTCAAGGCAAGATTTGGACAGCTCGGTTTCTACAATGAAAGTACTAGAAATTGCAGGTATGTATACTTACACGCTCAACTCAGTGGGCCCTCATGGCAAACATGCGACAGCAATGCATTGGTGTGACCTTCAGGCTCGAAATACAATTTTTACATAGAAGGGTTCTTGAATTCTGAATGGTGGTCGACAATATAAATGAAACTTGAGTGTTGGAACCTTGTGACAGGTGTCCGTGGGCTCTGAGCGGCTGTCTTCTGCCCATTGAGAGTCTGCTTTTGGGAGACTACGTGGGCTCTATGGTAAACAGGCAGTTGCAGATATTGGACCCGTGGAATGTCAACTTGCCATTCGGAAAACTCGGACTGAGAGTGTCAACGACGACCAAAACTGCTTTTTGCTCTGCTTTTCCGGTAGTGAAGCCAGTAAACCTCTGCTCTTCATAATACCACCTGACACCATGTTGTCGACACAGTCGACTATCACTGGAAAGGGGCACAGGACCCACCTCCTTCATACCTGTAGACCCTTGTCCTTTACGAGAAGCTTTAGTCCGATGGCTGGCATCAGCAGCCTCGATATTTGATTCATGTGCATTGATCCATTCGCTCACGGACAACTCTACACTGTGCTATCGGGAATCAGAAAAAGAGATGACACCATGCTATAACATAGGACAAACAACGGCGCCGACAAACTAAACAAACGGCGCATCCATCACGGACGTCGCGACCATTCGCTGAGATGATTCGTCAGACACACCACATACCGTTCCTCTACCAAAAAAAAGGACACTCGCTTGCTGTTGCTTTCCTGCAGCCACCCACGAAGGTCCCTCGTTTGCAGCCACCATACTCAAATAGGGGTGCGGACGTCCTAGACGGCAACTCGACCATAAAAACCAGCGTCGAAGAGGAGAGGGACACCCTCCTACCTCGAGCAGATCAATATCGCTGTCCTCGCGACGAATTTTCCAGCTTAGGTGGATTTGACGTCATGGGTTGTTCCTTGTGTACGAATGCATGGGTCAGTGCGATTCTTCCAGTGAAGCATCAAACTCCTACCGGACTTGAATACACGGCAAGGACCGTACGGGTCCGGAAGTATATTGCTGAGATTGCGAATCGTGATATTCCCATCATATAACTACTATCCTGTAAGAGGGGATTCGACCAAATCCTTTACTGTCCTCAATGACACGGCCAATCTAAGTGTGTGTCAATGTCACGGTGTCCAAGAACGAGATGGAAGAATGTGTGTAGGTAGCATGGAAATTCCCATTGGCAGCTAGAGTGGTAGAGACGACGGAATCGCCATCGTTGGAAACCTGCGATTCAGCAAGTTGGGACCCAATGGACACATTCAAAGGCTTTATTTTATTGAAATCAGATGCAGCAAATAGTTGCCCCCCGTTGCTTAACCATGCAAGCGGAGTGACTACATACGCTGCGGGTATCGTTGACGAGTTGGTCACCGCTGCGACTGTCATAGACATGGACGCCGGAGTCCATACAGGCAGTGGCAATGTGCTCGCCATTTGGAGAGAACTTGGCAACTTGCCCACTGTCATGGTCGAGGGGACCAATCAACCGCTCGTCTGTTGTATTACTCCGGATGTTCACATCCTTTTCAGTGCCGTTGGCGAACCTGGTCGTCGGTCGACTCGGGGGAGACGGAGGTATTCATTGCACTCACCGGTTTGTTCCCTCTGCGATGGTCTTTTCCCGGATCTCTGCGTCCCACTGGATGCTTGCCCCTGTTCAGTCCCACACACTATCCACCTGTGATCCCTCGACACAGAGATGGTGTTCAGGTTCATTCCTATGGAGAGTCAACGACGACGAAAGTTGCCTTTGCTCTGTATTACCAGTAGTAAAGCCGGTAGACCTTTCAAAGCTTCATGAGGTCACACTGGCTGGTGGTGTTGATCAACGTTCAACCTTGACCACTGTGGTCTCCCTCAAGCCAACCCTTGAGAGTGATGTACTTATGAAGCGAGAGCTCGCTTGGTACTATTAGCCACGTGTGACTGTGCACTTTGCTAGTTACCAACTTCATCCCCTCTCCGGTCTCCAACAGCCTCACGCGCCACGCCGGGCCATGTTCCCCACTGTTCGTTTCCTCTCCTTCTTCCTCTTCTTCCTGCCCTTCTCCACCGCCATCAAATTCACCCTCCCGCCCGCTAAATTCCCCGTCGACAAGTGCATATGGAACGCAGCCCACCCACACGCCCTCGTCATCGTCACTGCCAACGTCGGACCCGGTCCCAGTCAACGCATCGACGTTGAAATCATCGACTCGACACCCCAGCGAAACGTCTACCTCTCTAAAAAGGACATCAAGGGCGAGACGCGCCTTGCGGTCACCGCCCACGCCGAGGGTGAGGTTGGCGTGTGTTTCAAAAACTATCTGGCACCAGGTCCGTCGTCTTTTTTTTGTCGTGCTGCATGTTATAGGACATGCGTTGAAACGTGCGCTCCACAGAGGTCAGGACAGATATTGCACGGAATATGACGCGCACGATCGACCTCGACATTGACATTGGTGCAGATGCGGTCGACTACAAGTATGTCCCTTTACGCTTCTCCCCCCCACGTTCGCCCATCCACCCACCTCTTCCAGTGCCATCGCCAATCAAGAGTCTCTATCCGGAATCGAGACAGAAATGCGTAAACTGGAAGGACTCGTCAAAGAGGTCGTGGACGAGCTAGACTATCTCAAGAAACGGGAAGAGAGATTCGCCAATACGAATCGTACGTCCCCCCTCTCCCTCGTACACAACCCAACGCTCACGCGTCTTCTCGACCAGTCTCGACGAATCAACGCGTGCAAAACTTTGCCTGGCTCACGCTTCTCTCTCTCGTGGGTCTGGGTGTATGGCAGATTTTCCACCTCCGTGCCTTCTTTAAACGCAAGTACCTTATTGACTGAGCAGTGCTATAATATCCTATCATGAATTACGTTTGTCATGCATATGAGCGTGGACGGTCATATTCACATTAGTTTGGTTGCGCTCGTGGACTGTCTGACTTGAGAGAGTAGCGAAAAGCAACGCCCTCGAGTTAGGCCGAGGGAGTCTTGTGAATTACATACGAGGTACAGTGAGTTGTAGCGTCACTAAAAGCTATGGCTAACTCAAGAGAGTTGTCAGTTGCACTGATCTCAGACCTTTGTCCTACACTACAAAAGCCAGGCAAAGGAAGCGGGTAACGGTTGAACACAGAATGAGAGTGACCGTTGGAAAATTAAAATTTGAGGGGAAAACATCAGCGCAACAACATGAAATAGAGAGCAACCCAATTGCTCACCACCCTATGCATCAAAGGACCATGCATCAGGGTCCGTCACCGCTCGGCCAAGGTATCCGCACGACACCGATCTGATACTCCCCCACGTCCGAGTGCCCCACATAACTCGGTCCGCCGGTCGTTCGACCAGCCGTCACAGATGGTTGAAACGGCATGACAATCATGACAGCGACTTGAATCGCCTCGGGTGGTGGTCGTTGACCGAGCGGTGGTCTCGGCGGACGTTCACGCCGCGAACGTCGAGGAAACACATGCGACCGCAACGTCGCATCCATCGCGCGTACCACCGAACTACTACCATCCCCGTTCCGCCGTCTGGATGTCTGCGACGTCGTCACCGCATCCGCATCCGATTTGGGCCGACCCATTGACCCGGTCAGTTTTGATCGCGACCAAACCAACGCGGCAGAGATCGGCTACAAGGAAAAGCGGCGATAGGGACAAAAAAATAAAACGTTCAAATGGGTTTCCATCCATGGGACGAGAGGAGAAAGAGGGACTGACCTGTACGCTCACCCATTTGGATAGTGCGAAGGGTGCTGCTAACGGCGTGGGAGACGTCCACTTCTCCAGAAATATGGGCCGTACTAGTCGCCGTCGAGCACGCTTTCGCACTCCAAATGGGTTCCCCTCTATATCTTGTAATTGTATGTCCCATGCCATCCCGATCAGCCGGAATCGTCGCCACGAGCCTAAGCCGCACCCGATAAAGAAGAGGAGGAGGACGACAAAGGTAATGACAAAGCCGAAAAAGTAATTGGCGCTTGTGATGTCCGGGGAAGAAGTGGGAGGAGGAGTACCTGTAGGAGGAGGACCTGGGGGCGGGGGACCGGGAGGAGGGGGACCAGAAGACGGGGGTGATGGGGACGACATGTTGATCTGCGCAGCGTAGCGTCAAGTTATCAAGTGGTCGTGTTCGATATCTGGGTATAAGTATGCCAGCGAGGTGTTTCAGAACGGCGGGAATTATGAGGGTCGTAACCAGGGCGAATGTTTGAGAGACAGTCTTTCTATAAGAACGAGCCAGCCATTGTTGTGGTTGAGAACAACGTTGCGTCCTGACTCGCTAGCTAGGCTCGACAGTGACAGAGCTGATTAGCTTCAATTTGTCGTTTTTACTAGTCTATCGAGCTCAGCCGCTACGCTTGGATATACGAGATACGCCCATAATGTTATCCAAATCCTGTGTTAGCGAACGACAAGTCATAAATAGACAGACGCCGCCTCCATCCAGTGGATCCCTGGCATCCCCCATTCGCTTCCAAGAACTACGTGTGCCCGACGGATACCGACGGACTAAATCGCCGCACAAACCGCTGCCATATACTCGGCCTGCGCTCGCGCGTTGGCAGTCTCGTCGTCCTCATCCGCCCAGCGTCATATCCATAGTACTCATACTTGCTTGACCCTGGAGGGGGATGTAAATCGGGTCGGTCTCCCGATCCGTAACTCGGGTGGCCACCAGGTCCGCCACCACCACCACCACAACGTTCCTCTGCTATCGTAACCTCCTCGCTAGTCAGTGGTCCCCGTGACATCGATGCTTCAGGGCCGTACGACGACAAGACGTCATGTCCAGACCTCCGAGGACTCATCGCCATACCCGAATGTGCCTGACACCCTGCTGCCGCGAGGCGTGGTGAAATGCCATGGATTAGCTCGTGATAACGTGGTGGGGGTGGCATGATAGCGGATGCATGGGTGTTGACGTTCAGCCCCGTGACGGACGTCGCGTGGGGTGCTTGACCGTGCGCGATCGTCTTCGTAGGCGACGGCCGCCTTATCAGTGGAGACGGCGCACGTGGTGGTGAAGATGGTGAGAGCAGTAAAGACGATGGAGGTGGCTCCATCAGAGCCATATCCACTGACATGCCAGAGGAGGGTGCTATATGACCAGTCGTAGAAGGCCAGTACATGTCTTGTGGCGGGAGAACCCAGTCTTTGGGTGGAAAGATCACCCCCGGAGGGGGTACGATGGGAGCGGGCGGGAGGGCGAAGTTGCTTCGTTTCCCGGGCACATGGCACGTGTCCCATTGAGAACGGGTCAGCATCACTGGAGGGTAGTTTTGGTGCTGTTGTTGTGAGTGTGAGTGTGGCACTACATAGTCAACACGAGGACGAGTGTCTTCGTAAAGGAGGTCGTGCGACTGAGGGGCAGGATCATCATCGAGAGAACTCGAGCAGTGCGAGGACTCGTAGGATCCACTTCGACCCAGGCTGTCACAGTCATCGCTGTCATACACCGACGCGACTTCCCAGTCGTCGTAGTCCAGATTTTGTCGATAAATGGGGATGGTCATCGAGGCAACACTCTGTAGTCACAAAGGAGGGGTGCGAAGAGAACAAGACGAATATACCCGGGCCAAGATATCTGGAGAGCGACCCTGCAAAAATAGGATGGCAAATGTGAGTTTCAACTTCAAAGGCATGCCAGTCTTGCTCATATACAGCAAGGGTCAAGACACGTTTTGTGGAGACGCTGGAGGCCACGACAATCCGCCGTGGCTGTAATGTATCGTAGTGCGGGCGCGGCGATCGCTGCAAGGGACCTCTTTACGATTGTAATGGAGTCTAGATAAACGCGATACGAATGTCGGCTTTCGACCCCATGGGCCCAAGGAGCCTCTGGCGCTTGTCAAAAGCGACACGGATGTAGGCCCGCGTTGACCAGGTCGAAACGACGACTTTGGTGGATAAGAGAAGTCCTACGGTCATCTAAGGTCCAAATTGGACAATAGGTGCATTGATAATGACGTTGATTTAGCTTCGCGTTGGAATGATGGGTCCCATGGTCCCTTTGTATGGGAAGACAATGCGGCAACCGTGCAGCGCAAGAACATTCATGCTATCAAATCCTGTGCTTTATGAGAGAGGCCTATCAGGCGTCCGGTCACTGCCCTCTGTTGTCGTCACAGAAGCGCCACCGAGGGTGTATGCCGTAGGGAATAAACCCAATTTTCGATTCACTAAAGTTTGCAATGCATGTAAATTTGCTGCGTGATACCGGCTCGTGACTCACGCAAGCCAGCCTAGCCCCACGCCCTCCCGACACTTCTTCCAGCTTCCACACAGTCACCTACGCTCACGCCCCCCACTCCCGCACCCACAACTTCCATCCGGCCGTTCCATGGTTCGGATACGAGTGTACTCTTCAACTCTTCCATCCGCTGTAGATGACCGACGGCATACAAGGGTATGCATCTTGTATTAGAGTGAACTTTGACAAACAGGGGCGACGGAAGGGGTCGACCAAGTTGATCCGAGAGTTCAGAAAGTAGGGTCGGGATATCGACTGGCGGAGG
>JBBPQT010000258.1:0-20822 GCA_038092715.1 Boletus smithii | reverse complement strand
GAAACAGAAGGACGAGACATTGGCCGATAACGAAAAGTTCTTAAAGGGGGTAAGAGTGTGTACGAATTGCAAGCCTATCCTCTCGTGAGCCATCCCCTTTTACCCGTTGCAGAGATGCATCTTAACTCGCACTCTCCGCCGATTGCAGACAAGAGCAGTTTTATCAACAAGTATCCCGCATACCACCGTTGGTTCCGTTATACGAGGTACAGTCATCCTCGAACGTCCCTTTAATGGTCTCCCACTCAACATGGCGATAGGCGTTCGTTAGTCTCGAGAAAGAGATTGAGGAAGCACTTCCACAATTCCAGGAGTTACTGCTGACACTCAAGTAAGCCCATTCCCGTGTCTCATTCCCCGAACTTAGGCTCCACCATCAGCTCGGATTCCCCACCTAATAAAGACGCCGCCGCCGCCCGCAAGCATATCCTTGACGATTTTGCCTCGTACGACGCCATCTCCAAACGTATCCGCAAGATTCCATGCACGCCAGGGAGCTCCCAAGATCGCGTCCAGCTCGCAATCCGCACGCGAGCCGACCTGTTCCTGCAAAAGAACATGTTTCCTCTCCAGGCAAGTGTTTCCTCGTGCTGGACTGGTATGATGCTGATGCCACCCATTCAGTCGCTTCCCAAGGCAAAGACACAGGTTTCGTCTTCTGATGCCACTATCCCGCTCGTGGATCCAGATTCGGAGCTCGCCCATGCACTCCAACCGCTCCTCGAGCAAGAAGCTCTCCTCGAGTCGTTTGTTGGCGAAGCAATGGCGCATCGAAAGTTTGAAGATGCCAAGACGCTGAAGGCGAACCTGAAGGAGATTCGGGTCGAGATTGATAGGATGCTGGAGAACCGGACCGGGAACTGAAACAGCTGAGTGGTGATCCTACAGTTGTGCTTTTCTCGATGGGACTTTTGTTCGTATGTCTTGTCGCATATTAGATATCATCAAAGGGACATTTACTCGCATGTTTGCCTTGGTCATGTCATACATGCTAGTCATCCATTCGATCATCGCTCATTGTTGACGCGACCTATCGCGGCACTTTGCAAAGGGATTTAGATGAAGGGAATACAATTATTTACACTGTAAAGAAAAGGTTTCATTGTAAAAAGACTAAAAGTCCCAGTTTGGCCTGATGGTTTTGCGGAATCGAGTGACATCTTGGGTCCTCTTTGTCATGTGGGCTCACCCTCTGTCTTCCTCGTCACTATCACTCTCCACTGGAATAGCTTCAGCATGTCCAGGATCCCACAGATGGTTCTTGCTTGCCGGGAGAAACCGCCCAAAGCAGGTCCTTATTGATGTCACAGAAGTCACTTAGTAGGCACCTTCAGGTTTCAGTTTGTGGCAGGTGAGTGGATATTCTCGTGAGTTTGTGACGAGCTTACATTTCGAGCCCTGTGTCAACAAGTGTTCTAGGATTCTGACTCGGATGGGAGTGGTGAGTTCAGCTGGCACTGGGTCAGACCTTCAGAGTCGAGCATGGACCTGACATATTTTCATTGCAAAGAACCCAAGACATATGACATTATTCTCAAGGATATTTGCAGTGGACGTTCTCACTAGTACGACCGCGATAATTGCCAACGGTGGCTTCCCGCGCTCATCAACTTGAATGCACCTGCTGGACTTCAGTGGTTTGTTTCTTCCACCCAAACACTGCCGCGATTTCGCTTCCAGTCCAGTCAAGCAAGCCGGAAGTCTCGAAACTCATTAGGGTGAGAGATTTGGTGTCGGCAACGTCATAGGCGGACTCAATTCGAGATCTAGGAACGTAGGCAGCCCCCTAGTAGGTAGGAAGACACTCTTCTACTTAGAGCGGCGCTATGGAGCTCCTTCGAGCATGTTTGGACATTTCACCCGGCGTGTTTCAAAACTATCGCCGAACATTCCCTAACGAACTTTGCAAGTTGCTAGGGATCGGCACGGTATACCCCCGTGTGCCAGACACCGTACCTGTACCCGCAGTATACCTGTACCCGCACAATGGGTATGGGTTTCATGACGGGTCGGCAAATTGAGACTCGCACCTATATTCGTCAAGGGTATACCCGCGGGTCGGCACGCAGCACTCCACTTGCGCAGCCGTGGTGACGCCTAACCGCCTCAGCACACTCTTCACCCCCAGACATGGCGACCACCCCTCCCATGACGCCCAAGGCCGACGCATCATCCCCCACCTCAGATAGGAGACAGCCTTTCGGCTGTCATTTACTACTACATGACTGGCCTTGGTTCGTCTTTCTTTTTTTTTTAAATCGTTGACGTAGTTGATGCGGTGTTTCTCAGGCATAATGGTTGGCTACCACCGTCTTTGGGCACATCGTTCCTACAATGCTTCTTGACCTCTGCAATACGCGCTTGCCATCTTTGGTACTGCCGCCGCTGAGGGTTCCATCCGATGGTGGGCTCGTGGCCACCGTGCTCACCACCGCTATACCGATACCGACCTCGATCCTTACAATGCCCACAAAGGGCTACTCTGGTCGCACATTGGCTATGATATTGAAGCCTCAGCGTAAACCTGGTGTGGCGGATGTCAGTGATCTTTTGAAGAACGACATCGTCAAATGGCAACATCGTCACTACCTCAAGTTAGTGTTCATCATGGGAGTCCTTTTCCCAACTCTCGTAAGTTACCGGTCTGGGATGGGGTGATTGGAAAGGTGGCTATGTATATGCCGGTTTGTTGAGATTGGTTTTCGTGCATCATGTAAATGTTTGAAATGGCTGGATAACGGTCCACTCATATGATTACTTGTCAGGCACCCACTTGCACAGGCCCAATCGCCCCCACCCCACTAGTTCGCATGACATATCCACTCGCGCAGCCACGCCCAATCGTGCCCCATTGTGCATTCATGAACTCTGTTATTGACATGCTGAGATATCCCCAGACAAGACCGTCGTGCAATACGAAATGAAGGCCGCCATCGAGTTCCGTTGCCGCCAACGTCGGCTGGAAACCACTGATTGCAACCCCTGGCAACAGCAAACGGACGCGCATTATCATCGCGATCGCTTTCTTCTCGCAATGGTCCAACAATGATATTGTCTCGTACTGCCTCTCCAAAGTCTTGAACCAGATCGATATCATCAGATCGAACACCCAACTCCTCATCAACGGCGTCCTCCAAATCTGGAGCTTCATCGGCGCTCTATGCTTCGTACACGGTCGAGATCTTGCCGTTCAACCTCCCCACTAAAGGCCCGGGTCACTGTATTCTTAACTTTATTGTCTCGCCCTTTGAATCATGCCACACCCGCCCGTTTGCGCTCGCGCCCTACGCACTCCCATGCCCAACCGAACCCCACCGCACGCGTTCGTGCCGCACCCTACCTGCTCACGACTTATGTAGTATTCATGTATTAGATCATTGTGCAATATATTGGGAGAAAAAAAAAGTACATACCTGTACTTACAAAACTATGTTTTAGCGATCAAATCCGAGATGCCCGATCGGACACGTGCGGGTTGCCCATACCTCAGGCTCTTTAACTTCCTACATAGTACATACTGACTCATGGCTCGATAAAGAAACATGTCTTCTCTCGTTCGCCTTTTCCAATAGCTACCCGTATTGTATCTTCATTTCGCAACTCTTTCAGCAAGGTCCCCGTCGGCACCGCCGACCCTAGTCTGTAAATCCATTGTGGTTACTAGTACATGCTATTTTTACATGGTAGCTTTCTGCTTTCAAATCTCTAGATGAGTCGGTTCCATAGTAACACCGCACAGTGGCCTGCAGAGCCCTCCGCAGACCCTCCGCAGACCCTTGACCAAACGCCTTGTTCATCGCAGTTCGGTATCAATGTCAACCTCGGACTTGGGGTCAACTTTGCAATCTCTCGAATTTTGGCATTCGCACTATTACAGCATAGAAGAGAAGAGAATGTAATGTCATAATTCACTTGGAACCCATGATCAGTCTGACTCTTCCCGAGCGATAGGAGTGCTCTTAAACGGGCGACCCATGCTTTTCTCAGCAAACTCACGGACAGGTGTTTCGTGGCGTCAACTCGTGGTCAGAGAGGCAGAGTGCTTATAGTGTTACAATCCTTGAATGTTTCAACGTTCAAGGCCTGCCACTAGTAAACACGTTCTTGGTGGTGACCTTGTAGCTTTCTACACCTGCTTATGATTTCCACCAGCCGCAGAAACCCCTTTTGAACTCCAGGAGCAACTCAACAACAGGTGACTATTTTGCTCATGCATACCTGAGCCACGCTAATTCTGTTTGCCCGCTAATGCCTTTCTTAGTACTCAGGAAATCACTTGCGCCACCCTAGAGGGGTCATTGAAAGGAAGAGGTGGGAATGTTCTCACTCCACCTGTTATCAACCCAAGAGAGACAAACAAGAGCACCACGGGACATCACAACAGGTAAGATCGGCTTCCAAGATCTCAAGCAGGACCTGGTTCTTGTATCCATGGTAGGTGCCCTCAATTGACTGTGGGGATGATAACCACCTAGCACGCAACCCGCTCTAGAACCGCAACTTGACTATCGATGACACGTTCATTACTCAATGCCAACGATTGCGATTGCCGGTTCCTGCAAAACAATTATGAGCTGGTCAGGAATTCACGTGGAAATAGTCTCCAAAATAGGCATACCAGTACCAAATTCTCGGATCGACGCATACAAGCTACTCACGTTGGGCCTTGGCATGAACCATATCAGAGCACGAATGCAGACTACTTGCACTGAGTACTGATCTATGAATTCCTATGTGCTTCCTCATCACTATGGCTCAGCGACCCTCCGAGTCCAACGCTGATATCACGGCTCCCACATGACCACACAGCACAGCCAACGGCACGACTAGAAATAGCCGACAGGTACGCTTTTCAGCAATGAAGGTTTTCAAGTTGGGGATTTGTCCGCGGTCCGCAAAGATCGTGGACTCCGAGATTAATTACGTGTGGTACAGGGTTCGGGCCCAGTATACATACAGAGAAGGAGAACGGATTTATGTGATTCATGGACACAACAGAAACTGGTATCCGACGGACGCGGTGGCTGATGCCAGTGGGCTGTACGGTGAGTAACCTTTCTGTACGGGGATGGTCTGGCATTTAACGGATAACCGGTAGTGGAAGAGATTATCATTGACTCTGGGACTCAAGTGTCTCCACGTGGTCTACGCATTAGTAGTCGTTCCGTGCCGTCGGCATAGTTGACGGTGGAACCACCGGAATAGGATGTTTTATGTCATGTGAGTGTCTCATCGGAATAAGGTCCTAACGCCCGTCAGTGTTACTTGGCGGACGCGGTGACCACTTGTGGTAAGAACCGTTGCATAGTCAAGGCCGCATCAGGGAATCATTTCCTTTGTATATAAGTAAGTGGAGAACTCCCATCCCGTCTCATACTATCAGTCTTTCTCGTTATAGAAGCTATGATTTCCTCAGCCGAACGTTCTCCCTCAGAGTCCGTGGAAGCGTCGCCCATCTTTTCCCCTTTGTCATCCGCTTCCGTGTCCCCTCTCGGCACTCCCCCTCCCTTGGAAGAAAAATCCCTCCCGGTTGCCGCGGATGATCGCCAGATCGACAACGTGATATTTGACCTCGGTGATGTATTATTCACTTGGTCAGCCAACACAGGCACTTCCATCTCTCCGAAAACTCTACACAAGATTTTACGCTCTGCTACTTGGTTTGAGTACGAGAAGGACAATCTCGGAGAAGAGGAGACTTATGGTCTCGTCGCCGCAGAATTCTCTCTCGATGCTTCCGAGGTTGGTGCCGCGTTCCGTGCGGCCCGAGACTCTCTTCAGAGCGACCTTTCCATGGTCTCCCTCCTCCATGAGCTCAAGGGAAACAGTGACATCCGGCTGTTCGCCATGTCCAATATCTCCGCACCAGACTGGGAGGTTCTCCGCCACAAAGGTCGCCCAGAAAACTGGGCTCTCTTTGAGCGCGTCTTCACATCTGCTGCGGCGCACGAGCGGAAGCCGAACCTTGGCTACTTCCGCCACGTTCTCGAGTCCACCGGCATCGACCCTCGTCGCACTGCCTTCGTGGACGACAAGTTGGAGAACGTCGTATCTGCGCGGTCCCTTGGGCTCAAGGGCATCGTCTTCACGTCGTTTGACGAAGTCGCTCGCGAGCTGAGAACGCTTGTGCGGAATCCGATAGTTGACGGGCTGCAATACCTACGCGACCACGCCAAGCAGATGAAATCTGTCACAGACTCGGGTGTCATTCTGGAAGAGAATTTTGGGCAATTGCTCATCCTCGAGGCCACCGGCGATCCGAGCCTTGTTGACTATATCAAGTATCCACGTCTAAGCAATTTCTTCAAATGTACGGCTTTCACGTTTCCTTTGCAGAAAGTACTGACTGACTGTTTGCGCTAGTGGGGGGCGTTCTTACTACAGCTTCTTTCCCCTACGACCTCGATACGACGTCCATTGCATGTACGGTATCGGATCACCTTTCACAAGAAGTGAAGAACGACATCATGAACGAAATTTTGACACTCAAAAATAAAGATGGCATTATCCAGACATACTTCGACGTCACGCGTCCCCGAATTGGTATGTTCGAAAATATACTATGCACTGTACATCCACTCACATTGCTGGGATATACCAGATCCTATTGTCTGTGTCAACGTACTCACCTTTTTCTATTCCAACGGTCGCGGCGGTGAGCTACGGGAGACCTTTAACTGGGTTTACCAGGTCCTGAAGAACCGGGCGTACACGAACGGAACCTACTACTACTACGGTCCCGACACCTTTCTTTACTTCCTCTCTCGCCTCCTCTCGGTGTCCATCTACGCTCGTCAACGACTCGGTCAGCTCTTCGCCAAGCGTGTTGCGGAGCATTTCGGCTCCGAAGGGGACGCGCTCGCACTCGCCATGCGTATTCACGCTGCCGCCGTAGTCGATCTGTGCGATAGCCGAGACTACGAGCGGCTCGGGAAGATGCAGGAAGCGGATGGCTCGTGGCCTTTGGGATGGATGTACAAGTATGGCGCAACGGGCATGTTGATCGGGAACACGGGCTTGACGACGGCGTTGGCCGTGTCAGCAATGCGGAGCTACAAGGAGCTCGAGCTTCGCGTGCGCCCGTCTGACTAAATTCTTTTCTTTTCTTTTTTGGAAGCTGTCTTGGATGGTCGCATCTTGATCATGTACATGCTCATGATACCGATAGAGCAACCGTCGTTGTACTACTGTATGATAGCTCATTGCATTTCTGTAAACGATGATATCTAAACATTATTTATGTAATAGAAAGATACTTTGCGATATTCGTATGGCGCAGACGCGATTTCCTTGAGGAAATATCTTACTTGTCTGCGCGCACACAGGCCGTTTATTAACCAAGGCGACTAGATTGAACGGCCGTTGAGCAGCTCCGACTCCTCGGTCGGCGGATCAGTGCAGCCAACTTTCTCACTGAGTAACACTCAAAGTTAGTAACCTACTACTAGCCTCGCGCTTTCCTGGTCAAGTTTTTTCTGATCGATGTTCGTCTGTCCGTTCCGGTTCAACCGCGGTTTGATGCAAACGTGTCACTTTATTGTCGAACGAGCAGACTAGCGACAGCTCTACTGAGAGTCCTCCTTGAAGGCAGACTTTACTTCCTGTTTGCGGAACATCATTTCTAAATCTGGAGAGTCGGCGCTCCGGCGCTCCGCGCCCGCCAGCATTCGATGCGCCTGACGGTCGCGTTTCAAACAGACCGACTCATGGAGACCATCATCGCCAATGTTTACTTAGCCACCGTACGTATGATCCAGACAGATCGGAACGCACTACGAACAATTATCCCCACTGATATCATGGATCAAGCCCGACCTCCGGGTCAGTCACTGATCTGGCCGATCATCGTACTTGGCAACGCCTTAATAGCATAAAGTGTTCTAGGGACAAATCCGCTACAACCGTATCCGGGGCAGTGCCGGCAGTTTGGTAGTCCCAGGATCTTGAAACACGTTCTGAAGCGTGATGATCAATGATCGGTAATCAAGTTTGATTCCTTGATTCGCGATGCTGCGCGACTCGCTTCGGAGTTGTTCACGATCCGTGCCGCTGGCTTACGCATATCCTTCCAATGCGAGCAGGCGATAATCATGGTATACGAATTGACCACGCACCATGTACGTGGAGAGCGAACCCGAGTTTCGAGTAATGTATTTCTCTAAAAGGATAAATGTATCCAGAAGACGCGATTGTGGGGATAGTGCTCTCGAGTCAATGAAACATATGATGGCAATTAGATATTGGCACTGCACATCCACTTGCAATAATTTCCATTTCTTGTTACGAGAAATCCAGAGTGCCTACTATATGCCAACCTGATGATGCGACAAAAAAAAGATGAAAGACAGAGAGAGAGCACGAGTACTAGATTGAATTTATGATGCCGAGACTGGATAATGTAATGATGGGGTGTGTTAAGGCTAAATATGGGTGTGCTAAAATGCAGGGCGAGGTGGACTCGCAACATGATGAGGGTTCGGGGATATTCTTAACAATCACCCACGAAAAAGAGTTATGACAGGGGAAAAGGAGATACCACTCTGACGCTCAACAGACTCAGAGACATAAGGAAAAGTGAAAGGAAAAAAAAAGACGTCAGAAAAGCACTGACCGTCCATGGAGAGGCTCAGCCTTCATCCACAATGGTGTCTCCTTTAATGATCTCTCCATTACCATAACCAACAAGACCAGCACTCGCGGGAATGGCATATCGCGGTGGTATCGTGATGTTAAACTGAGACTGGATCGGGAGCGCGCTACGTGGAAGGTTTGCTAAACCAGGCGTAACCAACTTCAGAGTCTTGGGGCGATGCATGCTCCAACTGCGCGAGAGGCTTGCGCCGAGTTTGTCGTCGAGTCCGCGGAAATTGGCAGTCCCGTGTGTAGGGTGCACCGGTGCTGAGGTCATCGGCGAGTACGGGAGAGGAGTACTTGGAGAGAAAGATGATACATGTAGAAGCATGACGAATTCCTGTGTCGAATTAGTGAGAGCTACCATCTTGGAACGGAGATCTGGGAAGACCGCATGTGAGGAACCATAGGTCTTGATGAAGTTTGACAATTTAACGACAATCTACCACAAAGAGAGGCGAGAAGATGTCAGCCGGAACGGTGTGAGGAAAAGGCGTCCAAACTATAAACCAGGGCAGGTGTTGGAACAAAGTTGACTCACCTTCACGAACAAGTGC
This sequence comes from Boletus smithii, assembly GCA_038092715.1. Taxonomy (NCBI): domain Eukaryota; kingdom Fungi; phylum Basidiomycota; class Agaricomycetes; order Boletales; family Boletaceae; genus Boletus; species Boletus smithii. The sequence continues at coordinate 11,634 of JBBPQT010000258.1, read as the reverse complement.
GCATTGTCCCGTAGTGCTATCCTGTCAGCAGTTGGATCCCCCGCACGCACGGCAACGATATTGACCCGCAGACGTTCCGTGACAATCTTGGCCTTATCAATTGAATCACGGAAATCTCCACTTAACCCTGGTGTCTCCGACATGGTCCCTACCATCTCTTGCATAAGCTCCCATATAGCTGGCGCTGAATCCACTGCAGTCTCCATCGAGTCCAAGGCGTCGTTGTCAACTAGTGTTCTCGACAGTGGAATCTCAAGTGTCGGTTTCTGCACAGGAACCTGAGGTGATGAAGACGAGGATGACGCTGTCAACGAGGTTTGTGATCCTTGTCGTGAGTGGTATCCATTTCGAGTTGTCCCTGTAGGGCGGGGTGGTTGCGACGTCGACATGGGAGGCGGAATACCATGGGTCGCTCCTCCTACCATCGACGAGGAGACAAGACTAGAAGTCGACGCAGATAGTGGCGCAACTGGACCTTTTTGCCCATGACGCCGAGTTATTGACGATATACTATTCGGGAGGGCCGGCGGCAGGGGTAGGTCATAAGAAGGCAACGATTTTCCGATCTCCACGTCCTTCGAGCTGAACGATCCAGCATGCCGTCGAGTAGTACGAACTCTTCCCAGAGTAGTAGGTGTCGGACGCGATCTCGCAATCGGAAGGTTGTGCTGGAACCCCGAGAGTTGGGATGGCCCTACATTGACAGAAGATGGCGAGTTATCGATATTCATGGCTGGGGGGGATACCATGGTGTGACTTTTTGTCTTGCAAGCGGCAATTCGGCGAGGATCTGACAAATAAGGCTTAATGGCTTCAATGTGAGGGGTCATACTTCGCCACGCGTGTGACATCTCTGCAGCCGCGCCGTAAAAGATGAGCACAAGCGAGCGCATATATCGGTCGTCATCTTCTGATGCTAAGATCTTGAGTTGCAGAGAGAGCATTGCAATTGCCTTTCCGAACACAGCGGCCGAATCCCTACTACTCTCTACCAAAGCTCTGCACAGTAGTGGTGGAGGTGTCGTCTTCTTGGCAACAGCATCAAATCGCTCAAGAGCACCGTTAAGCTGTGTCATATAAGTATATGCCGGGTCAGTGACCTTCCGAAGAACCGACGAGAGCTTCTGGTCGATCGTATAGGTGATGTAGTGAGAAAGCGCTTGGTACACTTGAGAGACGGAGAAGTAGAGGGAACGTGCGCATTCGACCAGGGAGCGCAAGGGAAGGGGTAGGTTATTGGCAATCGCATTGGCGGGTAAAGCGGAGAGACGCTTGAAATAGGCATGGCGTTCAATGTCGGGGACAGGATGCGGGCGCTCCGCGGACGTGGGTGATGCTGAGGATGGAGGTGTTGTCGTGCATTGCTTCTGGATTTTCTGTTGTAAAGATCCCTCGCAAGATGAAGACGATGAATCTTGCCGATGCGCTAGAGGGGAAGGCGTGATGGAGTCGTCACGTAGTGTTCCGTTCGTATGTGAGGATGGTACGGGAGGAATAACCGATGGCGCAGAATCAAGTGACTGTGCGTTGTGCCCCTGGTCACCGAGTCGAGGTGAGGTGCGCAGGTCTGGGATACTCTTCCTTCCGAACAACGCAGGCCGACGATCGCGACTTACACGGGCAGACGAACCATTTCTTTGATGTTGGAAGCCACGAGGTACGGCAGTATGATCGTCGTCGGTTGACGACACGGACTCTTCAGGGGTTGGTAAATAGCTGTCGGGCGAGGCGGAACGGAGGGGCGGGTTATACGGTGGCAATGAACCCAGCCTAAGGGGCGGTGGTCGTTCGAAACGCGGAGTAATAGCCAACTTGGAGGGTGGTGGAACAGGAGGTAGAGGAAAATGGTCGTCAACAGAGAAGGTCCGAGCATGTGGTGTGGGCCCGCCCGAGTAGTTTTCCTCACCTAGTGCTGTCCAGGACTGGAAACTGTCCTCGCTGCAAGAGGGTTTCTAAGGATCAACATCGAACACGACTGAATTATACTTACATTGAGTGGTTAAGAGCAGCGCGTTCAGTCATGAATGACTCCACGCTGGGCTTGGGTTTGAGGTCCAGACGCGGCTGGCTGTTTTCGCGTATCCACTTTTGCAACGCAAGGATCCAGTCCTTGATAGCTTGTGGATCGTCGGGGGAGCCGTTCATTTCGATAGTTGGTTTCGGTGGCCATTCAATGGGATTATGGTCTAATTTCAATACATCCAGACTGCCAAAATCAGCCAGGTATCCTGGTAAGCGAGTGATCCTGTTGCGTGAAATGCACAAGACCTGAAAACAGAACATGGTTTGAATCCGAACAACGAACTAGTTCGAGGAACCCACACGAAGCTTTGAGAGAGAGCCTGGCTGCGTTGGTAATCGTTTGATTTTATTCCGACTAATGTCCAGGATTTCTAAGGAGGGTATTACGGTCAACTGCAGCCATGTTAGACGCCAATGATAGCACATGAAGCAGTGTGGAACATACGACATCCGGAAAAACAGAAAAGCTATTGTTCTTGAGGTTCAGATAACGTAGGCGTGACAAAAGCGCGAACGCTGTTGGAAGTGTTGCAAGACGATTGTAGCCGAGTGCGATTCTGACGCATGCGTAAACCATGGGTTCAGTTGGCACGATGAGCGTGTCGCAGCAAAAGAGCAGACCTGGTGATTGACGTTTCTTCTGTGGAAAACTCGCTCCTGCCGGCAGTGGCCAGACGCTCGGCACCATCCTCTCCGACATCGGTGAGACCTTTATGAGTGAAATCCAAAGTCGCTCCATTGTCAGGAGAGTTGGCGAGAGCTTCGGCGAGGTGTTGGTCAGTTAATGAAGCAGAGGGGGAAGGCGATAGAGCGCCACATTGTCTACTGCTCGGGAACGGAGACGTGAGCCCAACAACAACACGGTCAGCGTCCGAGGAGGACATGAGGGGAGAAGAGGCGAGTGCTGTCGATGTTGAACAGCTGGTTATGTTCCCAGCCGTCTTGGCAGTTGAGCTCAACTCGGTTGCGACCGGTGCTTGAAAAAGCTATACAGTTACACGCGCGCTACTAATACGATCGTGGACTGTGACATTCAACTTGATCCGCATCACCATTCTACCAGGAACACCGCTAACCTCCAGGCAACCCGCTGGATTTCATCTAAAACCACATTGACACGGAGAAGCTCGCATCCTCGCTCCGCATGGCATGCCACCACCCCGGGGGGAAGAACAAGAGGTCGCCCGGATTTAGTGTCACGCAGGACGCCTCGTCAGGCACCGCGTCCCAAAACAAGGGGAATGCTGATTGGGAGGCCTCTATGTTGTGTAATGCCACAGAAAAGACGTCTACTTGAGACGTATTACTCATAAGCGGGCTCGTCGTGTTGGCTGCTGGATTGTGGCTTCTGTCAGCGCCGGCTAGGGACGACTGATAGGGATACATGGCTGCCGCAACATTAGGTGGTGCAAGCCAGACGGTCTTGCGGCCCACGACCTGTACTATGTATAGGGAAGGAAATTAAGTTCCGCGGTATAATTTTAGCAGCACGCGAGCTCACCATAGCAATTGAAAAACGGGTCCTGCGGTGACATTTACTAGATTGGCTAGCAGAGAAGGTGTGAACTTGCCGTATGAGCGGGTGATATTGTCCCTTTGGGGCCCAGCCATGCATTGAGTATCACGTCGTGCGGTGGCCGGTAGGAAGGGAAATCGGGAGAGTCGAGGGAGGCATAGACGATGTCGGGGAGAAAGATGTCCTCGCGCAATTGGGGAAACTGGGCGAAAAGAGAGTGCTGGGCTAGATAGATGGGGCGATGTGGGGGGTCGGCTGATGGGTCTAGAGAAGAAAGGAAGTCTTGCCAGCTGATCAGTTTCTGGGACCAATCGTCGGACCTGTAGTCATCTCCGACTTCTACAGGAACTATGCGGCCAGGGCCTGCGACGGATGACAGGTATGAAAGAGACGCCCAATGATGTGGGTGGTGCATTGCTGGCCAATCGTCGGCATATCGACGCAAGACAAACGGGGCGGAACACCAGTACTTTTGGGGAGTAAGGACGGAGGGAAGTGCTGTGAGAGTGCGTATGCTATTTCTGGAAGTGGAGAGAGGAGGCGGAACAGGCGCTGGTTTAGCGATCAAGACGGCGCTGCTAGGGGGGCGCCATGGTATCGCGGACTGCAGTCGTTTAATTACGTCGTGCACGACATAATCACGTCGCGCGTCGTCGACGGCAGCCCCCGCGATGATAATCGCATGGTCCAGGGATGAAATGCACTCCCTCAGCCCGTCCTCCTGCAGGCCGGGAATGGACGCGCGGGCGAGCACCTTCAGGATGGAGGCGTCTATATACACCATGCGCCAACGACGGTCAAGCGGCATCCTCTGGTGTGCGATGCGGAGGAACTCATCAAACGGCGCGATGAGCTCGACAGATGCGGCGGTGAGCTGGCCCACGGCTGAGTGGAAATCACCATCGACGGTAGGGTCATCGAGGACGCGGGTCGCATATTCGGCGAGCGAGCCCTCCATTGCCGCGTGTGACATGCGTGTGACAATATCGATTTCAGGGTCACGCGGGGGCGAAGATAAAAAGGACCACTGCGAAGGAACGACCGTGAGAAAGTTCCCCAGACGATCATTTTCCTCCCAAAGTAATCTCCTTCCGGCCCGCCACTCGGCGTAGCCCCTATCCCTTTTATAGACATGACCTCCCGGTGTGTCATTTGTCCCCCGGAGCTGAGTGCTGCCCTCATCCCCGCTCTCTCTTCAGCTTGGACCGCCTCCTCCTCCTCCTCGACACGGGCTCCTCATCCTCCATTAGGAACACTGCTGCCAAACAACTAGCCCAGCTCGCAGCAAGATCCCTCGTCACCGACGTCCCCGTCGAGGGGGACGACTTCAAGTCAAACCGCCAGCACGCGTCCATCCGCGACACCTCAGCCTGGTCAGAGCTCTTGCTTGTAGTTGCTCGCGTGAGCCTTTTTACCACTCCTCTTCCACGCCCCGTCACAGCCCTCCTAGATATTACCTTTTCTACATTCAAAATCCTACGACACTAGAGCCGCCGCTTCTAATGCCCTGTTGCAAATATTTACTCTCGTGCCTGTCTGGCGTCCTCAGTCAGATAATATCGATACCCCGATCCCCTCTTCCATCATTCCTCCCGAATTTCCCCCTTTCTCTGTCCAGGAGCTCATGCAGAAAGGTGTCCTTCTTTTGGCCTCTTCTGGCAAAGAGTTTTCAAAGCCCACCGGTATACTCGCCAACTCCGCAGAGGTCAAACGTGCCCGTAAAGAAGCCATGGGCCGACTTGGTCTTGATTTCCTCGAGAGCGTCGGCGGCGCCGACGATATGGACATTGACAAGGAGCTTGCAATCGAGCCCGAAGCGGACCCCACGAGTGATGCCGATGTACAAATAAAGAGAGAAGATCCCGCCTCGTCGGTCTCTCCTATGGAAGTCGACTTCAACCTCAGGAAAGAACGCTCCCCACCAGCTCGTTCCCACTCCAGCACCCCTGCCGTACCTTCACCTGTCACTCCAGCCACTCCAGCGGCAGAACCTGATGACCTCACCGGCCTCTCTGCTCGCGAGCGCAATCGATTAAAACGGAAGCGAAAGCTAGGAAGCTCTGCTTTCGTTGCTGCCCCGCCTCCACCCCCTTCTGGCTCCGGTGCGCGCTACAATGCTACCGCCGCTGGACCGTCTAACAAGTAGGTCGTCATCTTTCATTCTTTCCTCCATTGACCGTCCTCTAGAGCACGCCTTGTGTCCGCCGAGGCACAAGAACCCCCAAAGTCACGCCTAGACAGTCCGGGTCCTTCTGCCAAAGCTCCTCCAGAAAAGGCTGTTGTCGATCCTTCAAAGGGTGGTGCCATTTCTCCCAAGTCCCCTCAACAGTCCAATGCCCTTGAAGTTTTCCAAGGGTCATGGGTATGGGGCGGGATCGTTAGTCTTCTTGAGGTCGATCTTTTCTCCCCTACATGGGAAACACGTCATGGAGCGGCGATGGCATTACGAGAATTGCTCAAAACACAAGGTGCATCCGGTGGGATGAAGGGTAAAATTTCCTCGCGTGCTTCTATCCCTCTGCTGATCATCCTTTACAGATGGTGTTTCATCGGAAGAGAATGCGCGTGCGCATGAAGAGTGGTGCAATCACTTGGCGGCGAGGCTTCTTTGTGTATTCGTTCTCGATCGCTTCGGAGACTTTGTTTCCGATCAGGTGTGTGATATTAAGCTTTCTTGCTGAACACCGTCCTTAAAGCGATCCAGGTCGTAGCACCTGTCCGTGAAACGGTCTCTCAGACGCTCGCCTCTCTTCTATTACACATGCCGCTTCGTTCCGTTGGCCATGTACACTCTATCCTTCTGCAAATGATAAGACAAGATTTTCAACTCCCATCAACGGCCAAAGTACGCAAGAAGGATGATCGAAACCATGTCTGGGAGGTGCGCCATGCCGGTCTCCTAGGGATCAAGTATGAAGTCGCGGTCAGAAGCGATTTGTTTGACGCGTCAAAAGATGAAGAATCAGGTGATGCGGGTAAAGTAATTTTGACGGGAATCGTGGATGCTGCTGTGCTAGGGTATATCGACTCTCTCCATGTAAGACGTCCGAGGTTGCTCAATGTTCTTCTCAGGCTCGGTGATCGGGATGACGACGTCCGCGCAGTAGCTGCAACTTGTTTGCTACCCGTAGCGGGTCACATAGTTGAGCGGCTACCCCATTCGCTCGACAGAGTTTTGGCTGTGCTGTGGACTTGTTTACGGGACATGAAGGATGACTTAAGTTCTAGCGTTGGTGCTGTCATGGATCTGCTCGGTACGTGCTATTTGTGTGTGATTTCCCTGGACCCATCCGATTGTCGGCAGGTAAATTGGTTACCTACAGCAAAGTTATCGACATCCTCGGTGATTCAAATTTATCGTGGGTGGTCAAAGTGTTTTCAATGCCCTGGCTAACGTCTCGACCAGCCTTCCGCTCACAGACCTTGCACCAACATTATTCCCATTTTTCCGGCATACAATCCCGAATGTCCGTCTGGCTGTTGTGAAGACCTTGTCGTCTTTTATGACAGTGTCATCGCTTCCTCGGGACTGGATTGCAACTCCATTCTTGCGCCTTCTTTTCCAGAATCTTATTGTTGAAGAGCGCTCAGACATAAGATCTGTATCGCTCGCTAGTTGGCGAACAGCACTTGAAGTCATCTCAAGTACGCCAGGTTTGATCAAGAAGATAGTAAAGCAACAAACGGTCCTTGAATGGCATGCGGTCATGATGACACCTCTCGGCGTTCCTATCGACACGTCAACATTTCACCACCCAACGTTTGCGGAGGATGGAACTGATGCGGCTCCCGAGAGACACAACGTCGACAAGAATATGCTCGTTCAAGACCTGTCCCTCGTCTCTTCAGAACTTATATTGCAAGCTCGAATTGCTGCAGCAACTGCACTTGCCTACTTAATTATATATTGGCCCTCAAAGGTAAGCCATCGTGTATATCCTATGATCGACCTTGAAACTAAATCAAGTTTTCTAGTCCATTGAAGAACTCTTTCAGCCGATTCTCGTCCACTACATGGATTCAACGAGCATGCTCCAGAAGTTCCTGGCTGCTGTAATCGCCGAAGAATGGGCATGCGCATACGACACGTCGTCGCCCCCTGGCCCAATCCTTGACAATTTCCCTCTCGCTGGCGAACTCAGCACAAGAGCACTTGCTTTCCTCCAAGGATCACCTCCAACTGCGTATCATGAAATGGCATTTACTCTTCACCGTATACACGCCGAGTGCTATTCACTCCTACACTGTTTCTCGAGTGACTGCAAGATCCCCATCTCGCTCATCCCCCATCTCGGAAACGAGATCGACATCACCAGTACCAGGTCCGAGTGCTTTACCATCGACACCGCACATGAGGCTATAGGCGCCATGTACACAAAACTCAAGGACAGTCTTGGCAGGACGAAAAAGCGCGAATTAGGTGTTATCGCCGAGAAGAGACGTAAAGTTGTGCAGAGTATCGAGCATTATGCTGAAGTGAAGGCTCAGCATGATGCTCGTGTTTCGGCTGCATTCGCAGCAGCATTCGTGGCGTTTAGAAGCACACCAGACAAGGTGAGCCCCGTGGTAAAAGGTATCATGAACGGCATCAAGGTAAGTTCAGGATTGCCACCCTTGGATGATTGCTCAAGGACGCATAGAACGAGGAGAACCTAGACCTTCAGAAACGTTCCGCAGTTGCTGTTGCCAATTTCATCGACTTCTGCGTGCAACACAATATCAACCAGCCTCCAGATAAGATTGTAAAGAACCTCTGCACGTTCCTCTGTCAGGACGTAGATCAGACGCCAACATTTGCATATTCGCGGACGATTTATAAAGGCATTCTTACGTTACAGACATGGTCGAAAATCGCGCCGAGTAAGGGAGGGAAGGAGACACAAGAAAAGGGAGAACCTGCAAAATCAGAAGACGAAGCTGTGAAGACGAAACTATCTAGAAGGGGAGCGGGTCTTGCGTTTGATCGGCTATCAGCGAAATTTGGACCGCGCCTCCTGGAAGCTATCCCCAAGATGTGGCAGTCTATGGCTGGTGGTCTATTGAGTGCATGCAGTTCAGGTACGACCAAATTATCGCCCATGGTTGCACCGGTTCTTATTATCACCATGCCTTGAGCAGAGTCTCCCCAAGAAGCGGACGTTTCCATGGAAAAGCAATACGGTCAGGATGTCATCGACTCCCTGAGTGTTCTTGAGGCTATTTCGCCCACGCTGGACCCTGCATTATGGCCCAAGCTTGCCGAGCTGTTCCCTGCCATTGCCATTGCTCTTCGGAGCAAGTTTGCAATTATCCGGCAGACGGCTGCGCGATGCTTCGCCACCATCTGTGAGGTCATGACTGCAGAAGCTATGCGCTTTGTGATAGAACAGCTTGTCCCGTTGATCGGGGATGCCGTCGTGCTCTCAAATAGACAAGGAGCTACCGAAGCTATATATCGTGCGTTCACCAATATCGCCAATATCTTTCGCGAGACCTGCACTTACGACGTCATGTTAGATATTGTGCAGAAGCTTGACATCAAAGCACTTCCCTACGTTATATTCCTGATTGTTCCTATACTTGGAAGAATGAGTGATTCGGACGACGATATCCGATCAACAGCAACAAATACGTTTGCATCGCTAGTGAAGATGGTTCCGCTAGAGGTAAAAACTCTTTGTTGAGAAAGTATCCGTTTTCAAACGATGCGTACAGGCTGGTTTACCCGACCCACCTGGTTTCCCAGAGGAGTTGTTGAAGCGCCGACAAGAGGAGAGACAATTCTTGTCGCAACTGCTTGATGGGAGCAAAGTCGAACCTTATGTGATGCCTGTCAAGATCAATGCAGAACTACGCAAGTACCAACAAGAAGGTGTCAACTGGCTCGCCTTCCTCGCCAAGTATCAACTGCATGGTGTTCTTTGCGATGGTGAGTTATTTTCGCTACTCGTCCCAAATTAAGCTCACGAACCACGATCTCTGTAGACATGGGCCTCGGAAAGACGCTTCAATCAATATGTATATTGGCAAGTAAACACGCCGAACGTGCCGAGAAATACGAAGAGACACAGTCTTCCGACTCAGTTCACTTACCGTCGTTAATCATCTGCCCACCGACGCTCACTGGACACTGGTATTACGAGATCCTGAAGTACGCGGAAAACCTTCGACCTATCCTTTACACTGGAAGCTCGAAAGAGCGATCAAAGCTTCTCTCCAAGCTGGCCACAATGGACGTTGTGATTACCTCATACGAAGTTGTCCGCAATGACATTGGGAGTTTGGAAGATATCAATTGGCTCTACTGCATCCTTGACGAAGGGCATGTTATCAAGAACGCGAAGACGAAATTGACAAAGGCAGTCAAAGCTATTCAAGCGCAGCATCGATTGATCCTTTCGGGAACGCCGATCCAAAACAATGTACTGGAACTCTGGAGCTTGTTTGATTTCTTGATGCCTGGGTTTCTCGGCACGGAGACTTCGTTCAATGAGCGGTTTGGCAAGCCTATTCTTTCTGGTCGAGATGGAAAAGCGAAGACAGGTGAAGCTGGTAAGTCTATCGCTATTGTACCCTTTCATGAGACTAAGGTTGGATTACCTTGCAGCCGCTTTGGCGCTAGAAGCGTTGCATAAACAAGTTTTGCCCTTCCTTCTCCGTCGTTTGAAGGAAGATGTGTTAAATGACCTACCGCCAAAGATTATTCAAGATTACTACTGTGAACTTTCAGATGTGCAGAAGCTTCTCTATGACGACTTTTCAAGGTCAGAAGCGAAGGCAGAGGTTGAGGGTGTCATTCAATCGACGACTTCAGGGAAATCCGAAAAGGACGGCGGTCAGCAACACGTTTTCCAATCATTACAATACCTCCGCAAACTTTGCAATCACCCCTCGCTTGTTCTGAAGACTAACAGCAAGGCGGTCGCGGCAGCTCTAACCAAGACCGGTTGTACTCTTGACAATTTGAACGATATTCAGCATGCGCCGAAACTACAAGCACTACGGTAGGCCGTCTTGACGTTGTTCTGGAGCCTGCTCACCAACCTTTTCAGCCAACTTTTGAGCGACTGTGGCATAGGAGGTACCTCCGCGGTTACTGCCGAGGGAGGCAAAGCCGAGCCGAGTGATGGGGTTTCGGATTCACCGAGTGGAGCATTCTCTCAGCATCGTGCTCTCATCTTCTGTCAGATGAAACAGATGGTGGACATTATTGAAAACGACTTGTTCAAGCAGTACATGCCTTCCGTCACGTATATGCGACTCGATGGTGGGACGGACCCGAACAAGCGTCACGCGATTGTCCAGACATTTAACTCTGACCCGAGTATCGACTGTCTTCTATTGACGACACATGTTGGAGGACTAGGGCTTACTTTGACCGGAGCTGACACCGTCATTTTCGTGGAGCATGACTGGAATCCGATGAAAGATTTGCAGGCCATGGACCGAGCTCACCGTATTGGTCAGAAGAAAGTTGTCAATGTCTATCGACTAATTACGAAGGGGACCCTGGAGGAGAAAATTATGGGGTATGTGCAATATTTTGGAGGTTACAGTTTTTACTCATTTATCACGCAGTTTGCAACGATTCAAGCTCAACATTGCTCATTCGGTTGTCACCCAACAAAACGCTGGTCTCTCCTCCATGGACACTGACCTTGTTCTGGATCTCTTTAAACGGACATCGGAGGAGGAGGACGCCGCTACGACAGCAAAGAAGAAGGCGAAGGAAACGAGAGATACGGCTGGACCTACCGGTCAGAAGAATCTCCTGCATGGTCTCGAAGAGCTCCCACCAGAGGACGAGTACGAAGGCTTGGATCTCTCGAGCTTCATGGGCTCTTTAGGGATGTAATGAAGTTGCCCACCCACTGCATCGGCGTCAATCATTTCATATGGACGTTTTTTTTGGTTGTTGTTTCCAGCGATCTCCGGCACGATTACAAATGTTGCATTTATAGTGAACTGTAACGATACATCCCGATAATGTATAATGTAGACCTCTCTCATCTTCGTAGAGTTTTCTTGTACTAATTTGGCTCCGAGCATCGAACTATATATGTAGTATAAAGATATCGTTGAAGTGACCCTCATCTGCACGCTTGTACTGCCATAAC
>JBBPQT010000257.1:0-20860 GCA_038092715.1 Boletus smithii | reverse complement strand
CTGCGGATGATATTCTGCTACGCTAATGATGGATCCATGTCTTGTCCGTATGCGGTTAAACTCCCTGGGGGTGTCTGGTATAACATGATGTATTTGGGAAGGGTTTAGTATGTAATGGTTGATTCTGGAGCAAGTTGGCCATTTCGTCGCATCTTCATGCACACACGAAGTTGTTTATATAATTAGCATGAATACCTTGAGCCTCGGAAGCAATGCGGGCGAGTCCCTGCTGGTCTGGATAGAATTGATCGCGGGTTGAGAGGTGATCCAGGAAACCTCTCGGATTAGGCGGAAATGGGGCGGTCCTGAATCATATCTGCCAAAGTCGCTGCGGTATATGTCGCCGGATATTGGAAACTGACAGACCTGAGAGTCTTCAAGATCTCGCAGTGGCCGATATGCTCTTTTGTGTTCTCGAGAATAATACCCGTAAGCCGGACGACTCAGTTACCTAACAGCGCGCTTAACCATATCCCCCTTCAGAAAGGCGAGATGGCAACTTGGCAAGTCTCCTTTCGCCCTCCGTCACTCCGCCTCTTTCTTCTCCATAATATCTCTTTGGAATGCCACAAGCGCCAAAGACAAATGCCCGCCAGGAAAGCAAGCAGATTCAGAAGGCGATCGACAAGGAGCAGAAGCGGAATCGGGGTGTCATGTCTTGCGCAGAATGTCGACGGTCTGTTTTCAATGTTTATCATGTTGATTTTGTCAAACTGACACCGCTCTTCAGACTAAAACTAAAGTGCGACAAGACGGTCCCTTGTTCGTCATGTAAACGTCGCGGATGCTCAGCAATATGTCCCAACGGTATGCATACAAAGACCACGTCCGAGCAGCATTCTTAGACGTCCTACTAGGCAAACTGGCGACTGGCCAGGGTACTCGGTATGTATTGAGTCCAAGAATCCAAGTGGCCTTTTTAGACACCGCTTCTCCCCAGTTTCGTGCTCGCCGATACGGAGAAGTTGCACGAGAAGATATTGCTCATGAGCGATCGCATCCGACAGCTCGAGGATGCCCTTGCTGTCCTGCAGTCGAGTGTGTCACCAGGCGAACTTCATCCTCTATTGTGTCGAGATCATCTTGAGGTCAAGTCAATCATCGACCTACATGTTGCTATCAACGAGGACAAGACTGGAAGAGCCACCACCGATCATGCCGACGACGACTCCCAGTACATAGAGGCTTTTGGAACACTAGCCTTGCGAGACGATGGCGCTGCGACCTTTTATGGTCGATCCGCTGGCTCAGAGGTGAGTGATATTCGTTCATATATTGCATTGGTTGTTGAAGCGTCATTATCAAGAGCCTACTGATTGTAAGTTGACAAGTGTCGGTGCTGTCCTCGCACTTAATTGTTCTGTTTGCAAGGGTGAATCAACAGGGTTTGCAAGCCTGTCCACTTCACCTTCGAGTAAGGGTCCAACTCTGAATGACCTTCCAGGTCACGTTAAGCATTTATCCCACACATTCCCTCTTGCCCCTGTTTTTACTGATGCCGTTGATATCAATTACCTCATCCAAAATCATTTGCCTCCGTGGCAGCGGGCGCGTCAGTTATGCGAGCTCTACTTGTCCCAGGCGCCCTGGTTTTTCGGTGCAATCACCAAAAAGCAACTTCTGGAAGAATGCCTCCCTCTCTGGTATAGCGAAGCTTCTGACCTACTCCCGGGCTCTGTGGCACCTTCAGTTGCACAGCCAAATCCGGCTGGCGGGCCGACGGAACCGCAAGGCAAGACGTCTCATGAGCTAGCATTACTCTTCGTCATCTTTTGCTTTGGCGCCCTCACCGATAACTCGCTACCACCTGCGCCTGATAACGAAGAAGCTAATATGTACTGCTATTTGACGCGTGCAGCATTGAACCTGGAACCGGTGCTGGATCGACCACCGTCCGTAACGACCATTCAGACCCTGGCGTTGCTGGCTATCTATCAAGGATTGGTCAGTGGCGAAAACAGCATCGAATGCACTTGGGGTATATTTGGGCTTGCGACAAAGCTAGCACAGAGCGTAGGTGATTCCGCCCTCAAGTTGATTCAACATCTTTCTCATGCTAGGCCACAAACATGTAGATTGGACTTCGTGGGTTCCTCTACTCATGAAAGGTCGTTTGAGCTCAAACAAAGATAGATCGCGATTGTGCTCGCTGGCAGTTGCCGAGTTCAGAGGTTCAAAAGCGCCGCGCTCTGTTTTGGGAGTTATTTATCACGGATGGGTGGCAAGTATGTTACCTTTGACTTTGCGTTCTCGTCTGCACTTACCTGAGTCTTCTCGCAGTGCCTTGCGACTGGCCGTTTAGCCACGTTCTATCTTCCATTTATTGACTGCGAGCTTCCCAACGATCCGGACCCCACAATCGACGACGACGGCTCCGTCCTCCCTAGTTGTAAGTGGTTGCGCTTTCGCGTTTGAAAACTTGCATGAGCTGTTGGTCCTATTAGTCCCTGCATGGAAAGCACGATTTGGGTTTGAGTGTATCGCTGGTGTCATTCAGAACGCACAAACCGCAAAAGTACCTAAATACTCTGCGGTCATTGAGCTTGATCGCCAAGTGCGAGATATGGTGCTTCCAAGGTATGCTCAACGAGCTCCTCTTGCGGGTGCTGGACTTGCAGAAGCAATGAAACACTACATGCCGTTGAACTATCGGAACTTCAGTTAGTCATTGTCCTCTCACAAATTCTCGGTACCTTCACACGGACTGAAGACGATCTAGTCCTTGTATACATTCATCGATGCTTCTTTGCGGAGGCCGTCTCGAATAACCCTACCGATCCGATGCAGAGCCAATTTGCGCCGTCGTTTTTGGTTGGCTACCGTAGTGCTTGCGAAATACTCAGCAACTTGCGCATTCAATTCGACCTTTTCCCAGCACAAATAGCACGTTTCTGGGTGTTATGGACACACGCCTTTTCAAGCTCGGTTGGTACTTTCCACCTGAGCAGGAGGGTTGACTGATCACCCACCGTGTCGTTATTAGGTGATGTTGGCTTCTATCGTGACACACGCATCAGGTGCCGGGACACGATCTAAGACTACTAGTGCTGCTATAATGGAATTACGTAGAGTTAGTTCAGAGACATTCTGGTGCATTTAAGTCAACTAAATCTCTTCAGGCAGTAGATCTCTTTAGAGAGGCATCGACACACGGCGGTCGTGCGGTGAATTTTTTGGTATGTCCAATCTTCGTGTTCACCTACAGTGACACGCATCGATGATACTCGTGCTCAGCCCATTCTTCGACGGCTTCTCCAAAAAGCCGAGCAAGCATATAGCACAGCGAAACCCTCCGTTGTCCGTGACAGGGACATTTTTTCATCTTCAACGGAGCCGAAACCGAAAGACGAGTTGTCTATTTTTAGTGGTCGAATCAACACTGTGGCCACTAAAGCATCTTCCTCCTCGGCTGTATCTCCGGTTCACAACGCAGACTCTAGCGCACGCACTCCGCCTGGCGTGACAGGCGATTCGAGTCAACTACCGGTGCCTGTCACTTCAGCTAACCCATCCATGCCTAGCTTTACGACACTGCACCCGACGCTTCGTGATCATTGGACCAACTTTGAGGGTGATCTCAACACACAGCTGACGAATGCTCAGCGGGACGAGTACTATACCGACGCAGATACACATATGGAAGGCTTCCGAGCACCAGACGTGACTAATCAGCAACAACACCAAGTGCAGCAAACCGAAGAGCACCGGCTTTACCGACTCACTATACCCACTTCTGATTTCCAATCGAATGGACCACATACGGATACATCGTCGGCCGCGTCGGCCCATGAGTCGAACCAAGGGGGCGTTCAATATCCCAGCGCGTCGTCACAGGAACCATCACATCATCACCAACAAACGCACCCACATCACCATTACCAATCCGACGTCCTCCAATCCGCTTCCTCCCAGAGTTCATCTCAAGAATACAGATACCACTCCACCGACCCTCGTTACGATTCGTACGCCCAGTCTACGTATCAGCATCAGCATCAGCATCAGCCCCGAGAACAGGGACAACAGTACTACCAGACTCCACAACATCATTATCTCACCGATACCTCGCGTCAGTATGCCGCCACCACGGCGCCGTCGCAGTACACGCTTTTCATGTCCGACTACCAGGGTCCCTCTGGGCGGCTACGCCACTGGGACGACTCTTCTCGAACGTATTCAGATCCCATGGCGCATTCAACCCAGCCACTTGGACAATATTCGCAGTGCGATCACTATGCCTATACCGGAGCGGGCGACAGCATCGCTGAGGAGCCTCTTCAGCAACAACAGCTCCACCTCCAGGAGACGTGGCAGTCGTTTGGCGTGTACGTTGGCTCGCCCAGGCCCACTCCGTGATGTGTTCCAAACACTTTTTGTATTATATCCCCTACTTTCAAAAACTAATTCGCCACCACCCATTTATTGTCCGTATCTTGGTTGTCTTATTGCTGTTTATAGGTGCAAGCTTTTATCTAGTTTTCAATGGATTATAATGCATACATTGGAATGTATATACAGAATAGTAAATAGTATTGTCATACTTATGTTTCATACCCTCTATGATGAGCTTATCGTCATGCTCAATAGCTCTAGCAACTCCAGACGAATCCCATATTCTCCTACGCGCAAGGTAGTCTCGAGCCAAATCAAATGTCCTCGGAAATACCCAGCGAAGTAGTACCAGATGCGCGTGGAACACTTGCTAGAACCCAGAGGCATCCCAGCTTCTAAAAAAGGAGCGAAAAATAGATTGTCGAGGACTACACTCGTGGGCCGTGCAAGGTCGCTCGTGCCTACAATCCCTTGCAGAGCATCTTCATTCTCGCCACCTGGGCTCTGCAGAGCTCTACCTCGGTCGGTACAGCGAGCAGCGCTGCGAGTAGGATACCGGACGAGTCCGAGAAGCCCAACGAGCCGATCTTGAACTCGAGCTCTTGCCTCGATCGCTCCATGTCGATCACCGTGGAGGGATCGGGACGCTCCTGGTTGATCCGGTAGAACACATTCACGCTGAAAAACCCCAAACGTCAGCCTGTGTACTCATGCGCACCCTGCAGGGAGGGGAGACACTTACTATGCGAGTCCACCACATATGCCCTCGATACTGATGAGGAGAAAGACGAAAAAAATACTGCTCGCGGGATGGTCCTCCGAAAAGATCCCGACGGCTGATTCGTATATCAAAGTCACGAGGATCAGGAACTGGGCGATTGCCGGGAGAGAGAGGAGCTTCTCTGGAATAGGTGGGATGCCAAGTGAGATCGACGAGCGTGATACAAAGACCGTGGATTGATACACGAGCTGCGAGTGAAAAAAAAATAGGTCGTGGGTAAGGCGTGGGCTCGGATGAATAGATGCGTAAATCCATACCTGCCATAGTGGGTAGTAGTCTCTGATGGAATGGATGATCTTGCTCAGGAAGCCGTCGCGTTCTGGTGACGGCACTGGATACAACAAAGTTGGTGCTACGCCCTGTGGTAGAAGCGCTTAGTGGGCGAAAAGGGAGAATAAAAAAGACTCACTTGATTGATCGTGTACTCAAACTACAAGTGTCAATCAACTACGTAGATGTTGATAGTATCAATATATGTACTCACAGTATACACCAAGACTGTATGAGGGATAATCAGGTTTTTGCTATTCGATACATCGCAGGGAATACTTACAGAGCGGAAGCATGTACTTGTGTATCATCGGCTTCACCAGGCGCCACTTATCTCCTGCGGTTAAGAACACGGGTACTTTGGGTGGCTGACCGAGAAGGGTATCCCCTTCGGCAACCTCCACTGGAGGGATTTCAGGGTCCTCCTCGGGCAAAGGAGCGTAAGACCCAGGAGAAGGCGAGTCCATAAATGCAGCCGGACGTGGGAGCAAGAGAAAGTATGTCAATGGCAAGACAAATGGCAGTATCTGACGAAGAAAGGTTGGAGTAAGATTGGGATGGCTAGGGTGTACAAATATAGTCTGCCTACCGAGGAAACGCCCACCCCAAAACGAACACCAAGTCCCCTGACTTCCCACCACAGGAAGGCACCAACAAGCCCAGCAGCTCCAGTACCAGAGGCAAAGTAGCTGTGAGGTCTGTCGAATCAACAGTTTGTGGATGGGAGTAAATGCACTCACCCAACGCTCTGCCCTCCAACAGAAAGATTATAGGCAGTTGACAGTTGCAGGAACGTCAGTTCGCCCAAACCTGCCGATGGTGAGGTTGCATTCCGATGACGATAAGAAGATTTGAATTACCGGAAGAGAAAGAGGCGAGAGAAATGCCCAGTAGCCTCGCAGATAGACTCTCATACAGGGCAACAACCTGAGGATAATGAGTGCCATTACCGCTCATTGGATAAACTAAACTCACCAGCATGCCAATGAAGCTCAACAATGCGCATCCCACGATGCGCCAGGTGTACCGTATTTTGCCTTTGAGAAAATACGGCCATCCAAGCTTCGCCACCAGAGCGGGAAATATGTTGCAAAAAGCGATGATTCCCTTCGGAGTGGATGGGGGCACCAGATCGAGTGCAGCAGAGAGAATGACGACATATAAAACTGGAGCCAAATCATCACTTCAGCTCGACACGCAAGACGCAAGCCCGGGACACTCACCATTGTTGATAAGCCCAAATAGAAAAAAGGAGACACCAAGCTTCAGGAGCTTCTTCTTCCAGCCTGTAATGATCAATGAGTATGGAGTTGACAACAAACAAAGGAAAATGCAACAATGGAGTCCTCATTTGCGGTCACGCACGATTGGCGACGATGAGACTCGGGGATGGCCCTGGATAGGATCAACACCCACGATTCGGCACGAGCGGCGCCTCACCTTGTGTCTTGTCAGACGAGATGTCTTCCGGGATATCTCCCTGGCATCTGATTCGTACTACAGGCATACCTGGGTCTCCGCTGTTGCTGTTGATGTCCTGTAATTCTACTGTGTCTGAGAATTGTAAAGGTGAAACAGCTGCAGCACGAGAGCTGCGAGTCATTTAAGAACGTGCCAAAATCACACGTGCCATATGCTCTCCTCTCCCACTGACATGAAAAAACCCCTCCTAGGAGGGTCATATTTCTACTTTTATTATCCAAGTACAATGAGATCCTATCCCCGCAAAACCGTCAAGCACCCCTCCAGAACATCGATAGCCGTGTCTACCTCGTCCTTCTCGACATTCAGAGAAGGTACAAGACGAACCGCATCCTTCCCAGCTGTCAACACGAGGATCCCACGCTCCCGAGCCAACTGCACGACCTGACCAGGGTGAGCCTCGTTTTTGAATCCGACACCACGGAGGAGCCCACGACCCCGGATCTTGTCCTGGATAAGGTCCGGGAACCACCCAGCCAAAAATTTCAGCCGGCTATCCAGATAGGCGCTGATTTCCTTGACGTGACCCACAAACGCCGGGGAACTGAGCCGGGTCAATACGTGATGGCCAACTGCACAGGCCAAGGGTGATCCCCCAAATGTTGTTCCGTGGGTACCTATCGGAGAATGAAAGTCAGCTTTGCCGACTCACTAAAATCTTGCACCTTACCTGCTGTCATCGTGGAGGCAATCGAGTCGTGCAGTAGTACAGCACCGATGGGATACCCGTTCGCCAAAGGCTTTGCCATTGTAACAATATCGGGGTGGCAGTCAGCTGGAAGGGAAGAGTGTGCCCATAGTGATCCAGTCCTAAATAGGCCACACTGTAAAGGGAATCAGATACATTCACGTATCTGACGATTCAGCCTACCTGTATCTCGTCATAGATCAATACAGCCCCGGTTTCGTCGCATCGCTGCCGTAGTGCTCTAAACCAAGCTTCGTCCGCAGCAGTGACACCTCCTTCGCCTTGTACAGGCTCCACGATGACCACGCAAGTGTCATCGCTGATCAGCTTGGAGAGGCTCTCGTGATCGTTGAACGTTCCCACATCGACGCCCGGTATCAACGGCCTGAATGGCGCTTGGTATTTTTCCGTCGACGTCACGCTCAACGCACCCATACTACGACCATGGAACGAATTTTGGAAACACGCGATGCGTGTTTTCGTGCAGGAAGGGTCGTCCGCTTTGCCACCCGTAGCAGCAGCCCAGCGGTCCTTGCCAACCTTGCGTGCAATCTTCAATGCGCCTTCATTGGCTTCGGTACCAGAGTTTGCAAAGAAGACTTTGGCACCCGTTTGCGAGGGGGGTGACCCTGTAGAGAAGCCGAGGCCACCCTCTTGTTGAGTGAGGGTCACGATCAGCTCCGCAAGCTTCGGTGCCCATTGGTTGTGATACACGTTTGAAGAGTGGAGTAATGTCGACGCTTGTTGTCGCAAGACCTGATCCCGAGTTATTTAGGAAAAAAAATGTTGGCGAGTTGCTCAAGGATGCTCACCTCTGCGACGCCAGGGTCAGCATGACCCAGTGCGTTCACCGCGATCCCTGCGCTAAAGTCGAGGAACTTTCGGTCCTCAGTATCCCATACCCAGCTTCCGCGACCGTGCGAGAGCACGAACGGCGGCCGCGCGTAAACGCCAAGGACGTATTGCTCCCCGAGAGCGAGGGTGCTAGAAGTAACAGATGCTTTGGGGGCAGTGGTTAGGTCATGAGTGGCCTTGAGGTACTGAGTGCTAGGCGCAGGACGATGCTGAAGGAAGAAAATGAACAATGGATCGAATAGCGCGCCAGCTTCGCCGGCTCATACCTCGGATGCAGCGCTCGACGCCAATCGAGCTCCTACCACAGCCCTTCTGGCCAAGACCCTCGAACTCGCAGCCAAAACAGGACTTTGAAGGCGGCAAAGACTCATAGCTGATCCAACAGCAGTCAACGACAAGAACAAAGTGGTGAAAACGGAGTGTTTTTAAGTACTTGGGTAATGGGTCGTCGCAGGAGCCCTGGACCACAGGAACCGACTCGAGCCGCTGTACCTGCGAGCAGCAACAGCAAATTTACAGCAATGATAAATGCGACACTGCAGGACGTGCCAACGCGAGCACTGCCAGCAGAATTTGCTCACACTCAAAGAGACAGGGTGAAGCAAATTCGAGAGCAAGTCGGACTGGGCCCTGGGGCTAAATCCACTCGATGCAACGCACGCTCAAGGCATTCACCCATAATTAAATCACCAGAAGGTACACCGTATGGAATAACATCCAGTGGAAGACCAGCTGGCAGGGAGGCTCACTTCTTCCGTAATAGCTGCAATGCCGCCTCTTCTTCGTCTTCGATGTCGCGAGGCTCCGCAGCACGCCCCGATTTCGACCACGAGGACTTGGTTCGTTTTGGCGGAGGCAGGACATCATCATCCTCATCTTCGTCCTCCGAAGGTAGATCGAAGTCGGGCGTAATATAACCTCGATCGTCCGGTGACCCAACGGTAACGCCAACTTCATCCTTCTCGCGGTCCATCTTCATGGAAAGAACAGAGGCTTTGAGCATGTGACACATTGAACAAGGTCAGGAGGGCACTTTCACTTACTCCACGTTCGCGCTCTTTGCGTTTCCGCTTCTTCTCCTTTTTCTTTTCTTTTGCTTCCTGCCTGTCGACGACATCCGCGCTCTTCAACTTCCCTTTCTCTCCTTCAGCGAATTCTCGGCCGGCCTCCTTGACAGCCTCCGCGCCATGCTTGTAAAACTCATCCGGGTTGACCATCTCGTACACTTCGTGTGGGTTGCCTTCGTCGTCGAAAACGAGCTTGTGGCCCAGTTGGCCGTATTTGGCGATCGTCCGTTTCGTTCGCGACAGCTTAAGCTTTCTTTTCGACAGGTTTTCGACATCCGGATCGGGTTCGTTGGAGGCAGGCAGGTCGAGATCGTGGTCAGCACGTTTGAGGGTAATAAAATCTTCTTCTTCTCCTGTCTCTCCGTGGTCGACAAGCTTGGAATAATGCTCGGACAAGATATTTTGGTTTTTTCGCTCAAACATTCGATCGTACTTTGTTCGTACCGTGTTCTGTGACAGTCTGGATTGAGCGTACGACTACGGCATACAGAAAGAGACGAACTTTAGCGGGTTTAGAACCCTCCGCTGAGGCCGCTATGAGATCTTGCTTAGGAGATTTTGGGGTCTCCCCCTCCGACTCGTCAGCGCTTTGCGTCGCCGTCGATCCCTCCCCGTTATCATCCTCGGATGATGATGCACCGGCTTTCTCAGACTCGACCTGTGCTTGAAGGGCAGCCACGGTCCGAGATACATTCTTTTGCTTCTTCGCCTGTTCCCTACTCAAAAACTTGATCTTTGGGGCACCTGGCAGCCCAAGTGATTCCGCAAACTTTTCGACGGGTAGCTCGTCGAGCTTGAATATAGATTTGTCCTTGTGCAGGTACACAGAACGAACGTAGGATACGAATGCCTTGTCGAGAAGAACAGAAGGTATGGGCGGATCAGCCCCCAGATCGAACCCCGCGCGCACCAGAACACAAACTCACGCGTTGCCCGAGGTACTTGATCTCAGGCTCCTGGAATGCGAGGTTTTGAAGTTGATTTTGGATGCTCTGAGTCTTACTCGTACGGATTTTGATGTTTTCAATCTTTACTCCTTTCTTCTCGAGCGCTGCGAGCATACCTTCCTCTTCGCTAGGAAGGAGCAGTAAGAGTCCCTTCCCAGAACTATCATATCGCGCCGTCCGACCCACGCGGTGAATATACGTCTCTGCATCCTCCGGCGCATCCACCTGAACGACCCAGTCCACTGACGGAAAGTCCAATCCACGTGCGGCGATGTCGGTCGCAAACAATACTGCATGCTGTGAAGACGTGAAACGACTGTACATTGTCAGCCTCGTAGCCTGTTTCTGTTTTCCATGTAGATGGAGTAACGGCATTCCGGGCTGCATCTTGCAGAACGCCTCAAACACGAAGCGGACTTGCTTCCCGCTCGAGAGGAAAACGAGGATTTTGGAGTGAAGGTGTGTCCTGATGAACGACCAGAGATTGTCCAGCTTTTGGTCGAGCGTGCATACGCTGTAATGCTGTGAGAGGCTTGCGGGCGTCGTTGTCGAGCTCCCAACTTCTTGTACACCGATGTGAACTGGGTCCTTGAGACTGAGGCGGACCAGCTGCGCAACGGATTGCGTTTGTGTGGCTGAGAAGAGTAGCGTTTGACGAGATTTCGGGAGGTGGGAGAGAAGTGCAGAGAGCGTTTTGGCGAAGCCCATATCGAGGATGCGATCCGCCTCGTCAAGAACTAATGCAAAGTGGGTTAAGTGCCATCCATACAGGAGTCTCGATCACCCACCGAGAATCTGCAAGTTATCGGACTCGAAGCCGAACGTCTGGTCCATATGCTGCAAAAGTCGACCAGGCGTCGCGACGAGAACATTCATTCGAGACAGGCGCTCGCGCTCATCTTTGAGATTCTTCCCACCGATAACAAGTCCTGCGGAAAACCCATGATAGCAGCCTATGGAACGTAATACGTCGAATATTTGGACAGCCTTGCCCTCCTGCGTCACAACCTCCATTCAGCTTCAGCTTCAGACACGCACCAATTCCCGTGTTGGTGATATGATTAAAGCACCAAGTCCATCTTGGGGTCCCCATTTTCGACGATAGAGTATCTCGAGTGTAGGAATCAGGAATGCGAGGGTCTTCCCACTTCCTGTCCGGGCAGCGCCCAGTACATCATTTCCCTTTAACGATACTGGTATGCTGGAGGCCTGTATGTCGGTCATATCGACAAAAAAGCATTTTTTGAGACCTAAGCTTGCGTCAAACAAGGGACCTTGGCCGTGACGAAGAGTCTGGCATACCGCGCTTGGTGAGATGGGATATTGGAAGATCGGTAAACGCTCTAAGGTCCTCTGGAGGCTTCTGAAAGAATCTCAGTTCCGTCTAAGTCTATGAACTGAGTTCATGTGCTTTACTCACGAATTCCATAGCAAGTCTGTCCAATGTTTCAAGTTGCACTCTCTCATTGATTCTCTTGACCTTGGTTGAGTGAATGTGTTTTGCTTGTTTTTTCTTGGGCCTATGCCGAATCGGTGCGCTGGATGGTCCCACCTGTGGGCGCATTTTTGAAGTAGGAAATAGAAGTGTATGAGCCTAAGCTAATATACTAGTAGAGAGTCGGACTTTACTACCCGATAGCTTGATTATCAATATTACATAATCACCTTACTAGTAATCACTTGCACTCTGGAGCATAACTTCAAGGAGACTACCTCGGGGGAAAGATTTTCACTCAGTCGTCGAGTCCAGGAAACCAGGTGAGGTGGAACTTGGAAGAAAAAAACCTGGTGGAAACATTCTACGAGTCGAATACATTCAGTCACTTCAAGAGTCTCGGACAGAGATTTGTCCATGTCGCATTGTCGCATGATGAAGCCGGGTTGTTTCGTGCGCCGGGCTGCACCCTGCGCGAACCAGCAGTTTGACCACCTCCTTCGAAAATATCACTCTTACGGAGATGTAGCAGAGTATCCCCGACACCTGTTTTCCGTGACAGCGTACGGTATGTTGCTTTCCCTCTCGAGGAGAAATCGTGGGGTAATATCTACCTGATGGACATCGTCGATCATACGCCCCTTCAGAAGCAATCCGCGTTTCAACGTCGTACTGCAAAAACGGTATCGGCTCAGTCGTGCTGACACGGTGGCAGTGTAGTAGAAGAAGATATCCTCGCCAGTGGTACGCAGGGAGCCACGACATCCATGTCACGAGTCATGTCCTACTCTCGGTCGAAACGCCACGACAATTGTCGAATTAACCGCGCCATCACTCTTGACAGTCAACCACCTCCCTAACCGATGCTCCTGACCCAATCCAGCGACCAACAGTAGCGTCTCGATGCCTGTTATCTTGACCGTCGTCGACTTTCCGTTGGGAGCATGCGTGGCGTTCCCTGTTTTCGCGGCAGGATCGGGATCAAGCGTCTCGGTCCACGAGGCACCATCCAAGAAACCTTTAGGAGAGGGTAGGAGCTGAAGAGAGTTGACGACGCCCGGCGTTGGAACGGTCGCGACAAGGGAGAAGGATTTAAGTTTTGAGTCGAGTTTCCATATCCGTATGGCACCGTCCCATGAACCTAAGCGAATAGATTGTCAAGCACGAACTTCATGGAACAAAAAATAGGAGTCATTTTACCAGACACAAATATGTCAGAGTATCGTAGACACGCTATTGACGTTATCCAGCGTGGTGTCTTGACAGTGCCTTCCGTGGACGACTCTACTTCGTGTAAACCATGACAGAGTGCCTGTGTGAATACTGGTTTCTTTTTTTGAGTGTTCCAGAGACATATTGAACTATGACGCAGTTGTCAACCGTCTGCCCCCAGGAAAGACCTGAAGAAAACATACCCGGTATCACCGCCACTAACAAAATTCGTTTCATCGACCATAGCGACACACTCAATACTGCCTTCCACGAATCTTTTCTGCCCCGCTGTACCCTTCCCCTTCTTCCCTTCCGCTTCTTCGTCGCTGGCATGCCCCTCGAAAGCCCCTCCTTCTAGAAGTTCGCGAAGTGCACTCTTCCCGCCACCACGAAACACGAGCTGACTCTCCTCTGGAATTTTCCAGTACCGTAGCGTTCGATCTCGAGCGCCTGCTGTGACAGCTGTCTCACTGCGGAGAGCGTCTATTGAGACGATGGTATCTTGGTGACCGAATAGAGTTTCAACATATCCCAGAACGGAGAGGTCAAATAATTTGACTGTGCGATCAAAGGATCCGGTATATAGCTGCAGGGTTCCTTTACGGAAGGTGAGACTCTAACAACGGGGAAGAACATGTCTGACATTAGTAACGATATCAAACGAAGGACAAGGATCCACACACGGATATGATGTCTTTATGTCCTGCAAAGCCTTTCACCCATTGGTTTTTCTCAGCGTCCCAAACGCCAACCTTTTTATCTTTCCCGGCACTCGCGAGATATTGACCGTTGCTGCTGACCGCCAAGGCCAACACCTCGTCCGTGTGACCCTCAATATTGGATGGATTTGCTCTCTCCTTTCCTTTGCCTTTGGGATTTAGACGTTGCTTATAGAACGTAGCTATTTTTTGGCCGGTTCGAATGTCCCATTTGTTTATAGTACCGTCTTTCGAAGCTGTGAAGAGGTACTTGGCGTCCTCAGTAGCCACAGCTGATGTCACAGACAGTCGGTGACCGCGGCAGCGAAGTCGTGAGGTAAAGGTAAAGTTGTACTAGACGCGCGGTAGGTACATAGAGAAGGATGGCGAGATGAATATGACTTACGGTGTCCGCAATGAATAGATGGACTTTTCCAGAATGCTCGAGCACGTCTTGGCGAAGGCGTGCTGATATCAGATCTTTGTCCACCTCGGCAGCATCGAATTCGCCTTCGGCTGTACGGGTGTCATGAATGGTGGGTATCGCATGAACACAAGCAAACTCACCAAGGCCTTCTGTCACGCTCTGCAAGTAGAACTTTGCCAGTCGAAGACGCTTCTCGGCGGGTGTCTCGTCGATGTCCTCGTCGCCACTGGACTCGGGTTCCTCGTCTGCACGGAGATCGAGATCGTCGATGGCAGCGTCATCCTGGTCTGTCCTATCCGAGTCTAGTTCCTCGTCCTCCCGACGTTTCTTTGGCTTGAACTTGGGTTGCACGCCATTAGACTTGGACGACTTGTCCTTGTGAAACTGTCTCTTTGTGTTTGTGGAAGAGGAGGGACGTTTTCGTTTCTTGGATGCAAAGAACGCGTCTGGCATATTTCCCCCCCTCGATACGTCGTAGGTTCGATCGAAAAAATCAATGGGTATGTCTGCGGCGTTTGCCGATATCATGTGATTTAAGTCACATGATCGTAATCCTTTTTTGGCAAGCTGCCATGTGATCCCTCTTGTTCACACTTTCGATGGCATTGGGAATCAGAGGGTCTTTATTAATACACCCTCGCCAGTTCATCCCCGCCTACAAGAGATCTTTGGCATCGCTCTCCACGATGAGCAAACTCTCCGTCGACGACCTCAACCCCGCCATCCGCAACGTCCAGTATGCTGTACGTGGCGAGCTCGCCATCAAGGCGGAGCAGTACCGCGTCAAGCTTCAGCAGAACCCGACCTCCAATGGTCTCCCCTTTAGCCAGGTCATCTCATCGAATATTGGAAACCCCCAACAGAAAGGTCTCGATCAACCCCCGCTCACCTTTGTCAGGCAGGTATGTCCACCATTAACCCCTGCGTTTGTTGCCAGCGGAACAGGCGGGGTCGCTTGCGGCTTCTCTCCTCATATCCCCTCACAGGTTGCCGCACTGATGGAGTACAGGGACCTCAAGAATCTTGCTCCGAATATTTTCCCAAAGGATGTCGTTGCCCGTGCGGATGAACTATGGGAGGAAATCGGCTCTATCGGCGCATATTCCCACTCTCAGGGCGTCCCACTCATCCGCAAGCACGTCGCAGAATTTATCCAAGGTCAGTGTCTCTTCGCACCTGTTCCTCGCATTCTATTGACTTGCTGTGCCCGCCTGCGCGTGTCTTCTCGCCTGTAGCTCGGGACGGGCATCCGGCTTACCCGAACCGTATCTTTCTTACCGGGGGTGCATCCGCGGGTGTATCCCTCCTCATATCAATGCTTATATCCGAACCCGGAAAATCGGGCATCCTGATCCCCATCCCACAATACCCCCTGTACACTGCAACCCTTGCTCAATTTTCTGGAGTACCGATTCCCTACTACCTCGACGAGACAAACGGGTGGAGTACTTCCGTCAACGAGATCAGGTCGCTTCTCGAGAAGACGCTTCAGGAGGACAAAACCCAACCAAAGGCCCTCGTGATCATCAATCCTGGTAACCCAACCGGTGCCCTCATCGACAGGAAGACCCAAGAGGAGATCGTCGATCTCTGCGGTCAATACAACCTTGTCCTCCTTGCTGACGAAGTATACCAAACGAATCTCCACCGTCGGGAGACGCACCCCTTCACCTCGTTTAAAGAGGTCGTTGTCGAGTCTGGAAAAGACGTCGCCCTCGTGTCCTTCCACTCCATCTCAAAGGGTGTCTTTGGTGAATGCGGTAGACGTGGTGGTTACTTTGAATGCACCAATATAAGCGACGATGTCATCGCTATGATCTACAAGATGGTCAGCGTCGGCCTCTGTCCTCCCCTCCAGGGACAGATTGGTGTAGACTGCATGGTTCGTCCTCCAAAGGAAGGGGATGAAAGTTATGCGCTTTGGAAGAAAGAGACCGACGCGATCCACAAGGTTCTGGCCCAACGCACAGCCCAAATGGTAGCCGCTCTCAATGCCGTGCAAGGTGTTAGCTGCGTCGACTCGCCTGGCGCCTTGTACCTATACCCTCGAATCTACCTGTCCGACAAGGCGGTTGAGGCTGCGAAGGCAGCGGGTAAAGAACCAGATGCGTTCTACGCCCTTGCGCTACTCGACGCGACGGGCATCTGCGTCGTCCCTGGGTCTGGGTTTGGACAGAGGGAGGGAGAGTACCACTACCGGCTGACATGCCTGTGCCCTGGTGTGGAGGAGTATGTGGGCAAGCTCGTCAAGTTCCACAAAGATTTTACACAGAAGTACCCCCATGTTTGATACCCTGTCTTAATTGCTTTTGGCTATCATGATGCGTACGCTCTGGTACACTGCTCTTCACATATTGTCGTACTATCGCATCTACAACAAATACGTACTGTAATTTATTGTATTGTCCAGTGTTTTGTACCATGCCAATTCCACCACCACCACCACCATCTTCGCTTGCTCACCGCGAGTCTATCGCCCGTTTCCTCACACCTTTGCGCCGCATCCGTCCTACCGTTGCATACTACAAACTTGCTGCCCATCGCATACCAACCTTATGGACGTTGTACCGCGGTCTTCAAAGGCATGCCGAGCGCGAAAATGTAGGCGGGATGCACCATCTGTTTTCGGTGCGCAGGCTAACACGACGTCTTAGTTAAAATGGCGAATACGCACACTCTTTGAAGCGAAGAGACATACAATTCAAGCGCATATTGCGAAAGCACAGCTCGAGCGGACATACCAGGTAAGTGCCATGGTTGCGTTCCACTACGACACGACCCTCATACTCTCCCTTCACAAAGTGGCTCGACATGTTCGTGCGTGCAAAACAGGGGGACGCGTATTTGCAGGCAGTCCTTGACAGATACGACCGTATGATTGCCAGTAAGCGCGAGAGGAGAGAGTTTGGTCGGCTTGTCCGGGAAGCGTTGGTGTGTTCGCGCATGACAGTCCCCCATTTATCGTACCAACGCCAACTGACGGTCTACGCTACAAACAGGAAGAGCAGGCCCGCCTGCACACTCGCACCATCTTCAAGGGCTCCTTCATACGCCCAACGTTGTACAACAGGCTCCTCCCGCGGCTGGTCCCCCAACCAGTTAGCATCTCTTGCATGATCCACAAGCGGCGTCTTCGCAGAGAGCGACGGTACGAGCAATCCGTAGAACTGATGGAATGGATCAAGGACCTTGAGATGGAGAGCGCGTTCGAGAAGCAACTGCGTCGCTTAGGCGAGCATGTCCAACCCGTGTTCAGCGACGACCCGAATGCTTGGCGTACGTGTTCCGACGCGCGCGCGGTTCGTTTCTGGTACATGCTCACGTGAGACGGACGGTGCAGTGCAACCCTTGCGAGACAAGCTACGGATCATACAAAAAGGGAACAAGAGGGACTATGATCGTTTGTACTCGGATTATCCGCCTCGGCTTCTCCTTCGGGGCCTTGAGGCACGCCGACAGAAAATTCGGTACAAGACGCGCCAGTATGCACGTGAACGGGCTGGGGAAGTGTCTCCATCCACGCTTGCGCGGATGCGTCAGGGCCCGCCTGCACATGTGCTCGCCAAGATGACGCCTGAGGAGCGGGGGGCGGACAGGATTGTGAGGAGCCCGAGCGAGGCGGGGTATACCGCCGCGGTGAAGATCAAGATGGGAAGGAAATTGAAGGATGGGGAGACGTGGAGGATGGAGGATGGGAGGAAGGAAGAGTGGGAGAGGCTTGAGAGGTTAGAGGAGGAGGTGAGGAAGGAGAATATGCGAAGACGGTCAGCGAGTGTGGAGGGGTCAGTGGGAGGAAATGCGAGTCGGAGTTGATCGGGTCGAGAGGTGTGTGCAATATACTCTGGTTGCCTAGTTCACCCAACTGAGATCAAGCTTTTTCGGCTAAAGGAGTGGATCGAGGAAGGAACTCCCAACAGTTGCCTGCGTGGAACTACTGCTGGGCGTCTGTTCAATATTTGTACTCATTGAATCGCACATGTAAAATCTCGGTACCAAGACTACAGTGCCACTGTGCGTGCCGGGCACGTTTCCATCGACAACCGTATGCTCTCGCGAAGCATACCACTGCCTGCTGAGATCATTCTCGATGCGTGGGACTTGGAGATGATAGATTTCTTGCTCAACTTGGGGAGCGATATACACGTCGTTTCGTCCAACGAAGACACTCCGCTTCATCTCGTCATGGCAGACGACGAGTGTCTGGAAACGGTTCAAATCCTCATTGATGTAGGATGCAATCCATTTACATGCAACTTAGCTGGCGAAACACCACTTCATGTTGCGGTCATACGAGGATGTTACTCTATCGCGGAGTCCTTGCTTTCATTGCACGTACCACTACCACCCGATATTTTTCTTGCAGCATCCTGGCCGTGGATGACCCGTTTCCTTCTCGACGAAGGCGTTGATGTGATGCTATTGCAGCGAATGGGGACACAGTCCTTCATGTTGCCCTACAGAGAGACTGCAATGACTGGGACCAATGTCCGGAGCTTGCTAAGAGCGGCAATCCTTGTCGATGCCGACTGTAATCCCTATTCACCCAATGCTCATGGTGAAACGCCTTTCGACATCGTGGCAAAAAAGGGACATCTTACGGTCGTGCAGTATCTTCTCTCACTGAACATTCCACTTCCCTCCGGCATCCTACTTTCTGTGGTTGGCATGTTCTCCCCTAGTCCAACTTCAATGATCAAGTTCCTCCTCGACAGAGGGGCTGATATACATGCTGCTTCTCCCAATGGGGACAATGTACTTTCGATGCCAGACTCCGACAAGAAGAATGTTTAAAAAGAGTCAAAATCCTCATCAGTGCTGGATGTGATGCCCACGTATGCAATGCGACTGGAGAAACGCTGTTCCATGTTGCGGCGAGGCAGCGATACATTACCGTCCTGGAGTATCTGCTCACTTGACATACCGATCCCTTCCGATGTAACACTCACTCAGTTTGATAAGGGTCGCTTGTCAGAGGCCATAACAAAACGATTTACATCCTCCTTGACCCCGGGGGTGACATGCGCGCTGTCGCAGAAGACGGAGATACCTTGTTGCATCTCGCTGCACAGGTTCACTCGGAGGAGGATGCCTTGGACTTGGCTAAACTCCTGATCCATTCTGGATGTAGTCCCTGTGCATTCAACTCAGCACAGGAAACCCCCTTTCATATCGCCTCACGATGTGGATACATCTCCGTGATCGCTTATTTCCTCTCACTGGGTCTATCGCTTCCTTCTGATATCCTGCTCGCTGCTTCAACGGGATTTTCAGAGAGAACGGAAATGATCCGTTACCTTATCCAAAGGGCGCTGACATCTCTGCCACCACAGTAGACGGAGCCACTCCGCTGCATCAGCTCTTCCATTTCGGACACGAACATTATCGTTAAGCGAGTGCAAAAATCCTGATTGATGCTGGATGCGGTCCCCAATCCCAGAATCTAGATGGGGAGACACCAATGCATCTTGCAGCGAGGTGGGGATATATCTCCATCGTCGAGTACCTCCTTTCGCAAGGGACATCACCCCGTAATATCCTGTTCGTCTCGACAGCAAGGACCATTCGTTTTCTCCTCAGCAATGGCGTTGATGGCCAGAGTATTGTAACCAGCGGTGCCACATACCCATTGCACCGTGCCCTTGATTCCCGTGGCGTCGAAGAGGATTTTTTGGAGCGCGTTAGGATTCTCATCAATGCTGGCTGCAACCCCTCTTTGCAAAATTGGTTTAGAGAAACCCCGATCCACATCGCAGCGAGGAACAACTACATATCCATTATCAAGTATTTGCTTTCACAAAAATACAACATACCCCTCCAATATTCTCCTTACTGCAGTGCCGACGGACGGATACACGCACGTTGAAGACAGAGCACCGCTGTTCCGTTTGTTGATCCGTGAAGGTGCCGATGCAAATGCCTCCACGGAGGACGGAGATACCCCCTGCATCTCATCCTCCGACGCCACGACATCGCTGGAGATGGGCAGGACTACCGTAACCTGGTTCAAAAGGGTTTGTGCAAGTCCGTGGAGGTTCTGCTGAACGGTGGTGCTAACCACTTCATACAAAATGCAAATGGAGAGAGCGCCTTTGACCTTGCAGAAGAGAAGGGTCATTTTTTCAAGGATAATCTTCTGCGCTCGGTTCACAACGCTATTGTACATCGTTACCATCCAGAAATCCGTAGCTGATTGATCATCTATTGGGTAAGTGTGCTGCTACGAAGACTTGCAAGGGCTCATCGCGATTGATCCTAGGCTCAGCCAACGTTCTCGTGCATGCTCGACAAGTGGTATCTCTGGAGGGGGGACAGTACGAGGCTACGAGCAGTCCATGGAGCTGACGCAAGATGTATCGATTACTGTTGTCATATTGGATCCATGATATCGTTGATACTCAGGAAACAATACTATTCTACCTGCGTCACGCTAGTACTACTAGTAGGTGATCCGTTGTCGGATAGTGACAAGAGCTTGCACACTGCTACGTGAATATAATTTACTAGCACCATTTGCGTATGATGATTAGCCAAGCCAGAGTCGCAGTTAGCATATATGGCGGGCCAGAAGAAAGGCAAACTCGAGTACTAAGCACGTACGTTACAGTAGGAGAAATCGAAGCCTGACGGCGTCGTTTCAGGTATTGAAAGTGCACCACAATTTGCGTTTCT
>JBBPQT010000256.1:0-20870 GCA_038092715.1 Boletus smithii | reverse complement strand
AATTCAAGGCCCAGGAGATAGCCAAACTCAGTCGTTCTGAGTGGCTTCAGGGAACTGAGGCTCTGCGGTGCGCGGACAAACTACTCCACTTTGGCAGGGTTAGCTCACCATACACACAAGAATCTCGTCGTTACCGGTCTTAGCAACGGCATTGAAGGAGCTGGACGGCCTGGTCATTTATGACAAAGAACCGATAACACCAGTTTCTTCGTTATCTTCCGTCAAAAAGCGGGATGGAGTCGAGTTTCCGGAGGTCTACAACAAAGCCCGCTATTGGCAGTATGCGTTGAACCGCCATGCTGCTTTCGTAGAGCTATATCAATTCTGTTTCACGCTTTCTAAGCCATCGTGAGTGCCCAGTACCATCCTGCTGCTTGTGTTGATCTTGCTTCCAGACAAAGCAGGAATTTAGACATAGAGGTGACCAGCTTCAGACTTGCCGTAGTTTGCCTACTCTCATACGCGAATAGACAGCTATGGCGCTATGGTCGGTATTGCTGGCTCCGCGTTACCCAATTATCACCGAATTGATCGAGTTCTTGAGTGTGAGCGCATCCCTCTGTCTCAAGGCGCTATGATAGATATACCCTCAACAGGAAAGTGGGTCCTATAAAGGCGCCAATAAAGATATTTGGAACATGGTGGATATCCTTCAATGATACAATTATGAGGAGCTGGTACTCATTAGAGTTGCTAGGTGCATGAATTCTGCCAGACAATCAACAGGGATTTCAGCAACTACGAAGCCGACGGGGTACGTCCTTTCCGCATGCATTCGTGATCTCCCCCAACGCCTTTTTAGGCTTGGCCTACCATGCTAGATGATTTCGCTGTGTGGAAGAGGAATAGGATGCCACGCTCGACGGACAATATGTCTGCGCCAATGGATAGATGATTTAGGACATACTCTACGTATAACGCCTGCTTAATATCTTCCATGCAGTGACTCTAGCATTTCCATTCGTGTATCACCAATCATTCAAAGGACCGTATAACTCGCGACAAGCATCCTGAATGACATCGTATCTGCATCCATGTACTAGTTTGGGCTATTCGGGCGAATGATGAGCCTTGTCTCTCCATTGTGACGTGCTAGAAAGCTGCAGCGACCGCGGGTCGTGTATCGGGGGCGAGATGTAACTGAGGCACTCGGCGGGTGGCTTCGTCTGCCCAACGTTTCCTGCCAAGATCAAAGCGCGACGCCCGCTTGTCAGAACGACTTGACAAGGCTGAGTCGGGTCCAGGTGGGAGGACGACCCCGTGAGTGAGAGGCGGAAGACCCAGGGATGCTCGGACTGCTTCCCATCTGCCGTGTATGCGATTGATATGAACGGTTGGTGGGTCTGGGTTCAAGTTGGCTTGTACAAGTTCACGGTGCGTCGAGGGGGAGGGCGAGGATCGAGGGAATAGCGTGACCCGCCGAACGAGTCCAGCTGCGAGACAGACGAGAACGAGGAGCACGACGAGTCTAACGTGTTTTGTTTGGTATCCGTGTTGGCCAACCATGACATGCATGACATGGTTGCCGCTCAAGAATCGCGTATACCAAACCTCCTCACGCCTCACAACCTCAACAGATCCCGCTCTGTTGAAACGTACGAGCGACGACTGCCAGAACAAGTGCACCACCCCGCAAAATTCGCTCAGAAATCATCTACCTCAACTGGTCGTACTCCCTGCATGTTCTCCATTGCCTCCCTCAGCTCCGTCTCAGCAAACACTGCCGCCTCTTTCGCAACTACAAGCTTCTTCTCAAGCTCGTTCGCGCTCATCGACCTCAGTTTACCGTCCCTCTCGATCATACTGATACTGTCGAACCTCTTCAGAGTGTTTCCGATACGAGGCATGAACGCATGACGGTCCCAACCGCTGTCGTTGAATGCAAGGACAGCGCGGACAGCGGCTGTGTTGATGTCGCGATGAAGTTCTTCGAGCTTTGATAATTGGACTTCCATCCAGCGGGCGCGACGTTCAAGGGCTAGCGTGAGCGCGGCAACCTCGTCCTCCTTGCCCGCTGCATCGTCGGCTGTGTCGTCCAAGAAGTCATCACCTTTGAGCATGTCCCTGAGGACACCATCAAAGGACGAGCTATCATCCCATGTTGTACGGGGAAGAAGTCGCAATAGATCAGAGATTGTCTGGGTCAATGTCTCCAGGAGTTGTTGAAAGGAAGATACTGCATTGTCGATGGAACCAGAAGGCATGTTGGTGGCGAACGAGCCACCGCCGACCGAAAGGGCTGATAGAGCATGGACCAAAGGGCCATACTCCAATGGCATCTTTGCAGCAGGATTGATCTTTTGCATGTCAAAGAAGGGGTGGTTAGGGAGGTCCATAGCTGGGTACCTGACGTCGAGTTCGTCCAAAACATCTGCAAGCGATGTTCGCTCAATGGGAGACGTTCCGTCGATGGACTGAGCCCGAGACACGCTGGGACTTGGTGATACGACCTCACTGCTCTTGCCAGTAAGTGCTCCAGGGGCCTCTGAAGCGGCGGCGGATGGCGCAACGGACATCTCGTCAGTGGCGACTTCATTGTCCTTCGGGATTCTGATGGGACGAGCAACCGGTTTGTTCTTTTTCGGTAGCTTCGAACGGATGGGAGCCTGGATAACTGGCTCAGGTGCCTTGGGAGGAGCAGGTGTTTGCTTTTCGATGACGCCTTTTTTCGGCGTCGCGGAAGCCTTTGAGTTGCCATCTGCTTTCCCTTGCCCCTTCGTCCTTTCCTTCTCAGCTTCCGCACGTTTTTCCTGTTGTGCTTTTGCGATCCTCTCGGCTTGTGCAGCCTTCTGCTGAGCGGCCCTCTCCTTCTCGAGTTTCTCGAGCTCAACCCTTTCCCTCTCCGCCCTCTCCGCCTTTTCCTTTGCCTCCCGTATCGCAGCTAATCTTTCCTGTTCTACTAACTTCTCTTGAGCAAGACGTGTCTTCTCGGCGGCGCGCGCGGCAGCCTTCTCCTGTGCGGCCTTCAGTCGCTCGAGTGCGCGTTCAGTGGCAGCAGCTTTCTTGGCAGCCTTGCGTTCGACTTTTGCTTGCTCCTTACTGGCATCCTCCGGTTTTAATACCTCGACAGCCGGCGTTTGCACCTCGGACGGGGTCGCCGGGGTCGTGGAATTGTCTGTAACCGTACTGAGGGCTGGGAATTCCGCGGATGATAGAGTAGGCAACGGGGAGGGCGGAATAGAGGTCGGGACTGGGAACGCATGAAGAAAACAAACGTAGCCAAGAAAGATTCGTCAGTATCATTGTACCAGACGATCAGGAACGGGCGCAAGAAAAGAAGGACGGGGAGGGATCAGGAATGGTGAGCATTAAGGAGTAGATAAGATGGGCATGGGTAACAATAGATGTGGATATAAGTTGGGGACGGATCATGAATGGTCGGCGTCATCATCACGAATAAATACCAATACGTCTCCTGCAGCTTCACGAATTCATGGCGGCACGACGAGTGGATGATGACGACGAGGAAAGAGGGAAGGGGATCAATAGTGACGCATTCATTCAACATCATGGCCGTTGATAATATTTCCGCACTGAAAGCACGGGGCTCGGTACTCTGACCTGGGACTCCCTCCCCTAAAACAAAAGAAAGACACTCACTATTAAGGGGCGGTTGCACCTTTGAAGGATCCGCCGAAGGCTCAGCGCCGTTATTGTTTCCAGCATGATTAATGGGAAGACCCTGAAGATAACCCAATCCAGGAGGAGGGCCAACGGCCATGTGCGTTGGCGCATGGTTCATACTGACAGTGGAAGGGGCTGAAGGATAGGTTGTATTGGGGTTCGCAGGAACCGCTGTTGGGAGCACGGGTGACGCAAATCGGGCAGACATAATCGCCGGATCGTTAAATGGCTGGTTCTGTGCATACGGATAACGTTGTTGCTGATCTATACCTTAACAAGGGGAAGGAAATCGGGAAAAATAGTCAAACAAGAAAGGGAACATTAGTTAAAAATGAAAACATAACAGTACAAAAGAAGATATCGTCAATGTTTGCAGCGACACCTCATACAAAGAGAAGTCTCCTACCAGGGGGACCGTTGAGCATGACGCTGGCTCGCTCACGACTGGACTGGATAAACTCGCGAAGCTGTGCCTCACTGACAATGTTATGGTCGAAGGGCTGGAAGCGCGCGTACTGTTGCTGCTGTGGTTGCAACGACTGCGAATGGGGCTGAGTTACGGAGGTATGCTGCGCCAGCGATGGAGTTGTGTAGCCATGCTCAATATGTGACGATAAATTCCAATGAGGTTGGGCTGATGATGTAGTCTCACTAGAGAAGAGAGAGTGATGGCTATCACTCGCACTAAGCGGAGAGGCGATGTTGACAGGGGATGACGCAGCAGTGGATCCCTGGCGACCTCGCGCGAATCCAAACCTTGACACTTTCCTTTCCTCGTCAGCGAACGGAGACTTCCTGGAAGTGGACGAAACTCCTTGAGGCGGTACGATTGGATCCTCACTGACCTCCCCAAACGGATTAAAGGAGCCGACATAGCTAGATCCTCCCGCTGACTGGCGCTCGACAGGCGTACCACGCAGGGAAAGAGGATCATACATCGACCGACTGGAATTGTGTGGATATGCAAGCCCAGGTGGTGCCATGAACGCTCGTGGGTGGTGCACTTGCGCCGGTGGTTGTGGCGGGCGCAGGGCGGGAAAGACATCCATGAACCCGCCGTTCATAGGTATGTTGGCTTCTGCCTCGAGATCGGGGAGGGCGATATCCACGTTAAGGTCCTCTCCAGCGAGTTTGGGATCCAAGTTGAAACTGAATCCACCAAATTCGTTGTCTTCTCCTGATACCATTCTAAGCGTGCGATCGAGATCGGGAAAGATGCTGACACTTGAGACAGAAGGTGCATTTTCACGTCGAGACTTCACATCGTCAAGAAGAGCTTGAGCGGCGATGGAGATTTGGTAAGTAGACTGCGAAGGATGAATTCCTTGTGGAGTGAGAGGATCCATCTTGCGCGAAGGTGGAGGTAGGCCAGGAGGTCCAGAAAGACCGGGAGGCACATCTAGTATGCCCTGGAGAGCAGGTGGAGTGGACTGTTCGGATTCGGTGGATCGTGGACGAACTGGGGAAACATCCTGAGAACCTGAACCAGCGTCGGAATCCACTGCCAAAGATGGAGCGGGAGAAATGGATGGTTGTGGGACACCCAACTCTTTGGTACGCAATGATTTAACCTCCTGCGGGGTGGCATGTCGCTGAGGCAATGCAATAGCAGCCGGCGTCGGAGGGCGCGAAGAAGATGTGACAGACGGCGTTTTTGTGCTGCCCGCGATAGACCCACCTTTCCGATCGTGATGCGGGCGACTCGATGGCTTTGTGTCAATAACAGCGTTGACATTTCGAGACTGACGCTGACCGCTCCGTCTACTTGACCGTTGAGTGATGGAGGTCGGCGTAGGAGCGGTGGTCGATGTAGGCTGAGATGTTGTCTTACCACCCCATGCTGCGGCACGCGGCAAAGCTCCTGTGAACAGTATTAGATCACGTGCGCATCTGGCTAAATCAGCTTACCATCGCCTTCCTTGGCAGTGCGCGATATACTTTCCGTATCTTTAATCGTATGCTTCCTAATAGGACATATAAATGACAACTGTAGCAAATTAAAGAATGCAACCCACAAAGTAGTAAGGTCTTCTTTTGTGAAACAATCTTTCTCGTCCCCCCATTCATGCAGGTTCATGCAAGTGTGATCTGAGCAGCTAACTCCGCGGAGGAACGTCATGCAGTATTTTGTTGTCCCATAACTTGCTCGCATGATCTCGCGACCCCCCCCTGGGGAAGGGGCCCCATCAACCGTCGAGATACACCGAGCTGCATCCTCGCGGCGGTGGTAGGTGATGTAAAGGCCAAGAACGGGAGTACCACCACATGATGAGGTGCGCTTGACCAGCAAGATCTTGGATATCTTGCCATACTGACCGAAGTAGTCATTCGAACGCAGCGTAGGGATAAGCTGAATGAATTTTGATTAAGTGTGACTTGGCTAAATCAATGATTTGCCTACCTCCTCTTTGGCAAATCGAGGACCGATTCCGACTACGTATACAACATTGCGCTGAACCACGCGCACGTTAGCAAGGTGGCGACGCCCTAACGCCTCGAGCTCTTTCCGTTCGCGCTCGCGTTGCTTCTTTTGCTGTGTGAGGCGCTTGTGACTGAATGTATACACGACGATGAGCGATCACGGGGATGAGATCGGGATAAAAGAAACCTACTCCTCCTTTGCGATAGCCTTGAACTGGACGGCTTCATCGGTGTACTCCCTTCGACAAGCGGGGCAGCGACCGTTAAGGTTCTGCTTAATGTGATGCCAACAGAAGCGGCAGATCTGGTGAAGAGGTCGTGTACACGGGTGTCATAAAGGTTACGCAATGATCATACCTGGTAACCACAGACACATGGCTTGAAATTGAGGTCTGAAATATCCATCTCCTCGAGACAAAGGGGACATTCGGCATCATCCTACGATAATTGGGAGTGACTGAGATGATTACCTGCGACACGAACGAGTGTACGCGGATGACTTACTGCGTCGTCGTCGCTCCAGTACGCGTCCTGGACGCCGGCCAAGACATGGGACTTTGACTGATGTGCGGAGAAACCTGCATGTACGACAGGCGCTGGAAGGGACGGATGGCCGTGTAGTCTTGTTGAGGACATTGCGGGGTATGCGATAAGCGCTGTGGAGAATGCGACGGACGAGGAGGAGGAGATGCGAAACGAGGTTAGAGCTACAACGCGACTCGCAATGAGGCCAACCTCGTCCCTTCTTTCCCACGCCCTCCCCTGTGTTTGTCCCTGTTTGTCCTCAGTGGCGAAAAAAAAATTCAACGTTTTATTTAATTTTTTTTTTGGGGGTGAAATTGTCATTATGTTCGCTCGTCTGCTCGTACGTTGGCCGCGTTCGTCGTCCGTTGCGCTTCATGCACACACCAGGGGATTCTGTGCGACGTCCCTGGCATGCGCGCCCAACGCCGCTACCGTCTTGAAGCCGAGGTTGGCACCCGCAACGTCCGCGTACGAGCCTCCAGTCGATCAAAGCACCAACCGAGCACACTTTTCGTCAACAAAGTTCGCCGACGCGCCAATATCAGACAGGTCCAAGACGGCAATCCCACACGAGTATGTATCGCTTCTTTCGTCGTTTTGGCCCTCAACTGTCGCTATGCTAACAGCGTCCCAGGTACATGAGTGACGTCCAAGGTGGGCTTGTTTTTCTTTCGCGCAGTAACATCCCGTGTGATAGTGCTCAACCGTACATGCAGAGGCAACACTAGAGGTATGCAGTTTGAACAAATTCTCGCCATTGCTTAACATTCCACATTAGCTTGGGCTTTC
The DNA here is from genome assembly GCA_038092715.1 of Boletus smithii. NCBI lineage: Eukaryota > Fungi > Basidiomycota > Agaricomycetes > Boletales > Boletaceae > Boletus > Boletus smithii. The sequence goes on along the minus strand of JBBPQT010000256.1, from coordinate 13,511 downwards.
TGGCGCAGATCTCCTCGTCCAGGCAAAGACTGGAACAGGTGCGTGACACGTCCTTCATTTGACCATGGGTGCAAATATTAATCATAGGTAAAACGATGGCATTCCTTTTGCCTGCCATCGAGCAACTCGCCAAAAAACCTGGTCCTTGCGGGGGGACTACCTCCATCCTTGTATTATCTCCGACGCGAGAGCTAGCTATGCAGGTCTGTATCAGACCCTGCATCTAACCTGCAAAACCTTATTGTCATGTCTTCAGATTGAAAAGGAAGCCAATACCCTCCTCAGAAACCATCCTTTCCGCGTGCAAGCCCTCATCGGTGGTACCAGGTACCCTTTGCATTCACCCCAGTATAAACGTCACTCACAAAGACCTTTTAAAGTATCGGCATGCAAAAGCAGAGGCTAGCTACGCGGCGTTGTGATATCCTCGTTGCAACACCTGGCCGGCTCCTCGACCTTTTGGGGTCGACTGATTTGGCTGAAAAGTTGCGTTCCATTCAGACTATTGTGTTGGATGAGGCCGATCGCCTATTGGACGTGGGATTCAAGGACACTCTGAACTCGATATTCAAGTATCTCCCCGACCGCGATCAAAATCCCAGACAGTGCATGCTCTACTCGGCAACCTTGAGCCGGGACGTTAAAGAGGTCAAGTATTTCTTGCCCGTACATACCAATTGAGACTGATATTTTCTGGAGTGCAGATAGCCGCGCTCTACTTGACCCCTGACCACAAGTTTGTATCCACTTTGGCAGAAGATGAAGTTAATACTCATGAACATGGTACTGCGCTGCATTGTAACCTTGCGATTTTATCTGATCTTTTCGTACCAAGTCCCTCAGACGTGCGTCACTGTACCGATCAGCGACATCATGAAAGCTACTCTTGCCGTCCTACGGGATGACGTTGCCGAACATGAAAAAAACTCAAAATCAATGGTCTTTTGCACGACTGCTTGGGGTACCTCTGCCTTCGCTAAACTTCTTGAGGATGCGGGTCATGGAACATTACCCCCCGTCCATGAAATACATAGCAAGATGACCCAAAATAGACGCTTGGCTGTTGCTCAAAATTTCAAAAAGGCAAAGAGCGGGATATTGGTGACGTCTGATGTCACTGCGCGAGGCATGGACTTCCCTGGGTCAGTTGCCTTTACGCGCGATGGATACTCCCTACTGAACGATGCTGTTGACAGAGTAACACTTATCGTGCAAGTTGGCCTTCCTTCCTCTAGCGAACAATATATCCACCGCCTTGGCCGTACAGCTCGTGCTGGCCGATCTGGCAAAGGTGTGATAATCCTCACTCCTCAGGAGTCTGGTTTCCTTAGAACGCCGGACATGCGAGCACTTCCAATTCAGCCTCATCCAGAATTACAACTTCCTTCATTACCCCGCACGGAGCTTGACAAGACCCTGCAAGTTCAGGCGTACGGCGCATGGTTCGGTTTCAATGCACAGTATACTCGGCAGATATATAGATCGAGGCAGAAATTTGTTGATGAAGGAAACAAGTACGCTCGGGATGTGCTCGGATGGGCGGATGAGTCCGGGACGCCGCCACTCAGTCCCAACACTGCACGTAATCTCGGGATACATGGCCTGGATGGGGTGAATACGGGCAGCTATGACTTTGGGCGGGGAGGACACCAACGGTCTTCTTCTCGACCCCAAAGCCCGGCACGCAGATCATCGTGGCGGGGGGAGGACAGCCGGTTCGATCACGCGTTCGGACAAGCGCGACGCCCGCCACGTCAAGATACTTACAGATCATCGTGGCAGGGGGAGAACAACGTATCTAATGAATTCAGAGGGCACCGACACTCACCTCGCCAAGATAGCGATGAGCGATCATCCTACAGGCGGTCTGACTTTGGCTCCAGTCGTTCGTCACGTTGGAATGGCGGTCGGGTTCGGAGAGAGCAAGGTGGGGATGGCGAATCTTAGACGCGAGGATGGGCCGCACACATTTACTACTCCGCTATCATTGGTTGATAGGTTACTGTAGTATCGTAGAGTTTGCTAGACTAATAGGGTATTGCTGCAACGAGCGAACATCGTAATCCACACTCACTCACGGGTCGAAAGCGATGGAAGGTGTTCCACAACTCCCTCAAGGCCTGCAGCCCCAGGCAGGCCAACCCAATGCAGAAGAAGAAGCACGAAGAGAGGCGGAGGAATCTATGCGCAGAGATATGATGGCTACCGTGCTGGACACTGCTGCGCGCGAGCGGCGTAAGTACATACTCCTCATCTGGTCCCCAAGCTGCGTAGACCTGACACCTCTCGATTGGACATGGTTCACGATGCATTGATTCACCTCCCATCCCGATCGAATGGGTCCCGCGCACAACGCGTTCCGAAAACGATCTCCAGTGTCTCGCATCGCGCTCGTGAGTCCCGAGCGATCGCGGCAGATCGAAGGTATCCTCGTCCGGATGGCCCAGTCCGGCCAGCTGCGCGGGAAGGTGAGCGAAGAACAGCTTATCGAGCTCTTGGAACAGGTGAGTAGGGCATGATCTCATCCCCTCCCCCGCTCACGGCGCGCGTGTAGATGGAGGAGGCGCAGAACAAGACGAGCACGAAAAAGACAACGATAAAGGTATGTATTTGATGCCTTGGAGTGACCGTATTCGCTGCTCACAGAGGGCCCTCGTCCGCCAGTATCAACGGAGGCGGGACATTGATGATGATGATGACTTTTGAACCCAGTTGGCGTCGTCATGTGTCCGTGTTACAACAGTAATACAACTTGGTTCTACATGCTCTCGTCATCCACGTACAGTACATTGTTGTATTCATGATATTTACAATCACCGAGATCAGAATCGTGGATGGCGTGCGCCGCGACGCTCAGGCTGTCTAGACAATAATCATAGACGAGCACTCTCATGCACGACTGATCATCACCTAGAGAACCTTCCGATGACGAGTCAGGCATATCAAGTGTAATATTCCTTGACAAACCTCCCCCACTTCTCGATGACAGGTTTGACAATCAAATCCCATTCCTTGCCTTTGTAACGCCCCTTTTCTGGACGCGGGAACGCAAAAATTTCCCTGTGGACCACACCGCCTAAGCAGAGGTGATGTTAGTCGCGAAATAACACACCATACTACACTCACAATCGAGGCATGTAGTCTCCTTTACGGTGGCCTTATTTGTGGCACCCGCACCCGGCGATGGACCGAAAGTGCTATTTGGCCAACCATAATTTAGATAGGGTGCGTGCAAGGACAAATCTGTCAGTTCGATGTGGACGAGTCGTTCGACGCGATGGCAGAAAGGACCGGGATCGCCTGCTTTGATGTTGCCCTTGAGTAAGCTCCCGGTTGTCGCGTCGTCGTCTTCGACCGTGCCTGGCCACCACCCGCGCGGAATCTGTACTTTGGAACCACATTGCTTGTCCCATTGGTCGAGCCTCTTGGTGAGGTTGACGGCACGACCGACTTTGAGCTGAATCACGTTTGGCCGTTTGGGATCTACAAAATTCAACATCATCAATGGGGCAGAAGAATATGAAACGACGTTACCTCGTATTTCAAAGGTGTAAATATATCCGCGAACATCAGCAGGAGATGTTGCTTTCTCCATTTCCACTCTCAGTGCCAATTGGGTATCCATCTGCAGGTATTTAGGTATGTAATCTGCGAAACGAAATCAGACGACCGTCTCTCTGCTTGACTTCCAAAGTTCCCATACGACTGAATTCGACAAATCTGTCCGCATTTCCAGCTTTTCGAACATAGAAACCAGTTTGGGCGGAGTACATCGCTTCCTTATGTTGATGACAATACAAAACAGGCGTAGGATCTAGATGGGAATGCGTTGCAGGAAGCTTGACTTGTCTGGAACACTGCCTTCCGGCCTTGGTCATACCACTGCATTGCGTCGTGTTTTTCCCAGGAGAAGACGTTGCAGGAGAATGAGGGACTGAAACAGAACGCCGTCTGCTTGGGGTCACGTTGAGCGTTGGCTGTGCGGGACCGGTCACAGCAGACAGTGGCGGTTTTGATGCCGCTTTGGGTGACAAAATAGAATCTGAATGTGGTCGCGGAGGAACAGTAACAAAGGGCGGGGCAAGGGCGGGTTTCGTTGGGGTATTTGGTCTTAGGAACTTGAGGGCGTACTGCATCGTTAAGGATCGCTTGCCAGTCTGAGGTACGGGCATTGGCATTGGCATGGCCATCTGTTTCGAAGGTGGCACTGGGGCCGCTTTCGCCTCTGGTGGCGGGGCTGTTCTGGCCGCATTTCCATTGACGACGGGCGGGGGTGGCGGGCGACGATGGCTGTCGAGCGCGGTATTCAACCCCAGCAGCTCCGGATTGAAACCACCAACAAGGGTACTCTTTGGTTGACTGATGGGTCCAGGCAGGTCAGGGAGCTTCTTCTCAATATTGGGTTTTTTGCCTGCCAGAGCCAGCGCATCGAAACTTTCGACGAGATCAAACAGCCTCGGAGGTGCAGGGAGCGGTCTGCTCATGATGGCTGGAACAAATCCGCTGAAAGCGGCAGAGCTTGCGCCCGGGAGAGAGCGTGCGCGTGGCTAGGACAATATTGGACACTTGACTCGAGGAGGGATATGCATCGCCATAGGGAAATGGAAACATTCCCCCGCATAAAATCCGACGCGCCTTTCTTGTTCTCCCTCCAACCTGAAAAGTGAGTACAAGCTTGCACTACATTTTTAATCGCGAGATGAAACGCACTGGGCTCTGATATTCTTGATGCCATGCACTACGCTCTCAGAGCAGAGCGGCGGCCTAGAAAACCGTTAACTGATCTTTTGCACTCAAAAATTCTCATGTCTCGTCGCTGACTAGGCTGCATCTGCTAGGTCGTCGTGGGGGGTGAAAAAACAAATATTGTGTTACAATAGGGTACACCTGTTGACTAGTTACCACCATGGCTGATCCACAAAACGTTGCTGCTCTCTTGGATGAAATGAGTGCGAGTATGGCCTCCACCAGAGAACTCTTCCAATCCCTCAAAGAAAAGTAGGCAATCAAACACCACCGTACACAGGGATCCTCACAAACCGCTCGCAGGCAGTCCTCCACAGACGACTTGGACACCAGAGATGGCATATCGCTCTTGTCTCTCAAACACCACCTCATGTTGTTTTATCTTCAGTCGCTCGTTCTCCTCGTCGCACGGCGCGCAGCGGGCGACACGCTGGAAAACCGGACTCCAGCATCCCTGCCTTTCAGCGCCGCCGATCGCGACGCACGCGGGGCAGGTTTGGGCGACCTGGTGGATTCCATGATCGAAGGCCGTGTCGTGCTTGAAAAAATCAAAGTCCTCGAAAGCAGGATCAGGTATCAGATCGAGAAACTTGTTCGCATCGCAGACGATGCCTCAAAAAACGTCGCTGACGGTAAGTCATACTTGCTGGCTCGCATCCGATGTTCACTGACAGCGCTGTCGTCCACACAAGACACCCTGGCCTTCCGACCCAACCCTCAAAACCTGGTCAACAATGACCAAGCCTCGGACGCCGCGTCGGACGAGGACGACAACGAAGAGGCAGACAACCGCGATGGCATTTACAAACCCCCGAAACTGGCTCCAATGCCCTACACGGAAAACGCTGGTGATAAACGTTCCAAACGCCAACCCATTCCAAAAACACTCTCCTCGCTCCTTCACCAAGATCCGTCGCGACCACACGTCGAGTCTGCCTCTGGCCTAGGCGCAATGCCCGCGCTGGCCTCGGATCGTGCACGCGAGATTCAACGGATGACCGAGTTTGAAGAGGAGAACTTTACGCGGTTGATGATGAAAAAGAAGGACGTGCTGAGGCGGAGGCGGGATGAAGCGGACCTTGCACTCGGTGGGACGGGTTCCAGTCATGGGCGTCGCCGTGGTCGCGGTTTGGAAGATGAATTTGAAGATGTGTTGCGCTCGGTGGGAAGGACGCGCATGGGTGCCATAGGGGACGGGTATGAAGAACTTCGACAAAAGGGCAAGAAAGCGGATGCGTTGTCTCGGTCTAGGACGAGGGTGCGGGGCGATATGGAGGATGGAGAGGACGATGTTCGTCAAGTAAAACGGAGTCGATTCCAGAAGGAGAGGCGGGCTCTCGGTAAGAAGATGGCCAAGGGGAGGAGACGGTAGTAGTTGAGGTAGAATTTTGATTAGACTAAACGAGTCGTTACCGAGATTGGCCGTCCGACGCGCTCACTCACCGGCACCCATGAAAGCACCCAAAATGACATCCACCATTTCTCAGAAACGCGTCGCAGTCAGTTCCATCACCAGCGCTGGTTCCAAGAAGCGCAAGGTCGAGGTCCAGACAACACTGTCAGCACTCCGTCCTCCCAGACCTGCAGTACACCGTACGGAACCTCCCCCCAGTGGCGACACCACTGAAGACCTGAGCGATGTGATCGAGAATCTCGAACGGGACACGATGGGCCCGTCGTGGAGGACGGCACTCGAAGCCGAGTTTACCAAGCCCTATTTTCGCAAGGTCCGTGTCGAATGGCGCCCTAGTAGTACCCTCTACTGATCGAGTCCCGTTCCGCCAGCTCAAGGATTTCTTGATTCTGGAGACCGAGTCGCATCAAATATACCCACCGGGTGAGTGCCCATCCCCTCACTGTCCGCGTACCAACACATTCTAGCTGAAAACATTTATTCGTGGTCACGATTGACGCCGCTCGACGCCGTCAAGGCTGTCGTGATAGGACAGGCAAGCCCATCCCCTCTCGCCTCTAGGCTGCTCACCCACCGCGATCCCACGTCAGGACCCATACCACAACGTCGGCCAAGCACACGGACTCTCCTTCTCCGTCCTGCCACCGACAAAACTGCCCGGATCGCTCAGGAACATTTATAAGCAGCTCGCAAACGACATTCCCGACTTTACCCCTCCCAAAACAGGGTTTGTCCTCTCCTCGTCCTCATTCTTCGTATCACTGACGTCCCTTTCGACACACGCCCTCGTTCCCTAAACCCGTTCCAGAGACCTCACCCCCCTCGCCAAAGCCGGCGTTCTCTGGCTCAACACCTCCCTCACCGTCCGCGCCCACAAAGCCAACTCGCACGCCAAAAAGGGTTGGGAGCCCTTCACAGACGCCGTCCTCGAGGCCGTCCTCGCCCACGCGGATCGTGCACGACGTGGGCTCGTCTTTTTCGTGTGGGGGTTACCAGCGCAAAAGACGTGTGAGAGGCTATATATTGACGAGGTACGTCGTCTTTTTTTTTGTACGACAGTGTTGAGGATACTGAGGTTACGTTCGGCTGAGTAGAAGAAACATTTGGTGTTGAGGTACGACTCGGACGTTATCGTCCCGCGTTTTGGTTCGAACTGACGCGGCGTGTCGTCAGATCTGCGCATCCGTCCCCTCTCTCTGCCCATCGCGGCTTCCTCGGAAACGGACACTTCAAACGGGCAAATGACTGGTTACGAGAAAACGACAGGGAGGTGATCGACTGGACGGTGCTCGGGACGACACCTGTCGCAGGCTCATCGACATCTGGATGATTCCAATCGTTATCGTGCATACACCGTAGTTCTTTTATGATCTACAGCTTCCATGTGACCTGCTGCTACAATCGACAAGTGAAAACAAGAAAGACGTCAATATACATCCTGATCCTCCCTCGATGCATCGTGAACCGTGTCGTCCAATCGTTCATAATCTTTCCTTTTTCGGTTAGATTTTGTGTGCATTATCGTCTATTCCATCCACCCCCAGGGCTAGCACCTGCACCCGAACCCTGGTTTGAACCACCAAACGGATTCATGTCCGGCGACGTAAAATACCCCGCCGCAGCCGCCGCGTTTAATGTACCGACGTCAAACCGTATCGGCTGAAACTGTGCCTGATGCCCAAAGTTTCTCGCCGCCGCTGCGGCGGCGAGCATGTTAAACTGTGTCACACTGGGCGCTTGCATCTGTATCGGCGCGTGTCCTTGTCCTGACGTGCCTTGTATCTGCGAAGAGGGCGATGACGGTAGCGAGAGCGAGAGCGAGCTAGGTTGGGCGAGGACGTGACCAGGAGAAGCCGTCGTAGCGGGGGGCGTCGCCGTCGCCGTCGTCGGTGGTTTCCAATGCTATTCCAGACGTCGATCAGCATAAATACGGAGTAGCTGGGTGAGCGACATCACGCACGTGTTGCTTCCCAGCGCGATAAAGCTCTTCCAGCTTTTCATCAAAGACGCCTCGCTCCTCGAATTCATGGTATGCCTTGTATAACCTCAGTGCAGAGTGTGCATCCTCGATCGAATCGTGTGTCTCTGTCTGGATGTTCTCTCCGAGGACGAACCAGGAGAGGAAACGGAGTGAGAGACGGCGCTGGCGGTTACGAAGGAAGTAGAGGTCGACTGTATCAATCACTTGATCGGGCGGGACGAAAATATCTGTCGTATACTATGCTGAACTTCGGAACGTCAGATAGAAGCAAGGCACTAACTGATGATCCGAAAGTCCTTGGAGAGTCCATGGCCGATGAATATGCATCCTCGATCGACGAGCAATCGCAGCTTCTTGTACACAAGCTTGAGTGGCGTCAACGTGTGCCTTGACAAGTGTGGATCCAAGTCTCCGACTACGTGTAATGCCAAGGGCTCTGGTCAACGACGCGGAGGGAGGTGAAAGGGGACGTACATTTGATGCCCGAGAACTCGGTGAGATAATCGACGATGACTTCACTCGTGTGGATGTGGTCGTCAATGAACGGAATGCCTTCTTTCAGACCATCCCCTCGCAAGACCGAGACACGTGCAAGACTGTGGCGAGCAGGGCGAATGACACGGTTCGTACCGTCGGACCTGAACTCTGTTTCTTCCTGTGGAATAGAAACACGCGCGTGAGGAGACAAACAAGTCGAGTCGAATGCGAACCCACCTGCTGCATTGATACGAATTCGGCATCGATCGCGACCAACGTCCCGGGTGTGGGCAATTCCTCGAAACGTAAACATTCGTGCTTGATCAAGCTCTTGTCTCGATTCCTATGCCATGTGTCCGTTTAACAGCTCAGCAAAGCGACGGAGCGTCATTACGTACACCGATATAGACGTATCGCGACTCAATATCGAAGGGTCGAGTTCATCAGGGAGACCACTAAAGTCGAGTTGAGAGCGCACGTCTTCTCGTTCGAGATATAATACAGCGGGGACCTGGCTTTCTGTGTAAAGAAGCACGAAATCAGACGCGTAAAGGGTACACATACTTTCCAAGAACTCGGGAAACTCAGTGCCTCGTCCTCGGAAATATTGCGGACTACAAAGTCGTTGAACAAGAACCAAGGACCCTTGAGATGGGGTTGGCTTTCCGCTTCGGGCACTGAAATGGGACTGGACTCAGAGGGAGAGAAATGGAAGGAATCAATATGACTTGCCCTTCACAATCGCAACCAAGTGCGAGTGTTTTGCTTTCGTCATGATCTGACATACGATAGCCTAGAGACGAAAAGATTAATCATAGACAATCAAAACGAAATAGCCGCATTTACGCACCCGAAGCTCATAAGTCACGCACTCAGAATCGTCGATCCCCTCTACCTCTCCTCTCACCTCCACCGTTGGAGTCAGGAACCTCCCAGTCCTCGTATCCATCCAGTACCTTAGATTGTCGTCATTGTATACGCTCGCATTTACCGCTAAAATGGGAGGGAGATCTGCGCTCGGGATCGAGCGGCGAGAAGAAAACGTTGAGAATTGTTTGCATGTCTGACAGGTCGCTTTGTGGGTCATTTGGCGGATTAAGGACGCGCGGAGAATATCAGCAAAGGCGACCTGGTGCGGAAGTTCATTGGGAAGGGGCTGGATGTTGATGAAGATAAGCAATGAGGTGGGCAAAAAGAGAAAGACACACCTTTCTCGGATAAATCATGTCGACGACATGCGTCATGTTCTCCTTCTCCCTGACAGCTTTGCAACTCAGACACACGATGATATTCTTTGCGTCAATCCCTAATAATTGTGTCACAGGGGCTGCTGCGGGTGAAAGGGAAGGGTTTGTATTAGGGTGAGTATCAGCCTGATAAGCGGTGAAGGCGGAGTGCGACGGAAAGTGCTGAAACATGAGGGGGTTATGAGGGAAAGAGTTGCCCTCCGAGCTGAGATGGTCGATGAGGAAACGATGGAATGACTGGATCATGTGAGCATAATCGAATTCGGTAGGTTCACGGCCGTAATCGATCAGTTCGAGTTGGTTTTGGGCTTGTTTTCATTGTACGTCTTATTCAAGAATGCAAGGGAGTGAGAAGGGATCTTACCTTGAGCAAGAACGCCGATCGTCTTGCAGAAGTTGCTTGATTGACAGTTGGTCCCATGAGCGTCCTCGAGCATACGTACGACAAAACCGAGCTCGCATAGCAAACAGTGCTCTCTTGGACAGTTTGTCGTGATGTGGGACTTGGCCAACTTTCTAATGGGAAGAGTGTAATGCAGCACTTGCAAGATTGGATTCGTGTACGAATTCAGGATGTGTGTTTCAAGACCGCTGAATGATGTCTTGTTGTAGAACCTGGAGAAAGGGGTCAGATCGAGGAAAGGGATCCAGAAAGCATGTACCCGAAATCAAAGTCTTCGACGCCGAATTTGGAGTACTCGATCTCGACTTTGCGATATATGCGGGGTACTTGGTCGATACTATCGTCGAGAGTGAGATGCTCGAGCTCGAGCTGTACCATGTATGAGCTCCATTGTCAAAAGGTACATTGGAGGAACTGACGTCGTCGTCCCGCTTTCCTTTTCCACTTCTGAACCTGCCTTGATCTTTTGTGGTGGATACGACGACGCGATTTCTGCGTCCTCTGAGCTCCTTTGGGAGAGCAGCGTAAGCCACGTTGTCATTTATCTTCATTGTTGACAGGATCTGTGGAGGTATTTTGGCGGGGGGTGGGTAGGGAGGGATAGTGGAAGAGAGGAATCGGGGTGTCCAAGAAGAAAGAAGGGGGGTCGTATAGTATGGGATACCGATCAAGTTGAGAGGGCTGGAGGGTGGTGTGATGAAATGAAATGGGACAAAAGAGTGAGGACATACGTGGAATCTGACCAGATTAATTCGGGGAGAGGTTCGGGGACGTCTGCCCATTCGACTGGTTGGCCTTGAAAGCCGTTGAAGAAGGGCTCCGAGGATTCGTCTGCTGCTGTGAGGAGATGAATTGTACCGAGGGCGTCGCCAAAGGCCAAGTAAGAGCCGTTGGATGAAACGGCGGTGGATGTGATGCAAGAGGTAGTGTCGAGCTTGAACAAGGGTTGGAGGGGCGAGGATGAAGGGAGAATGTGGGACGTACGTGATAGAAGCCAGATGTGTTGGTGTTGGAAACATCGACGACGTTGACGAGACCTTGAGCTGAGGTGATGACGAGGGTGGAAGTATGCTTTGGAAGCAAGTTGATGAATGCAGGGCCGTCGGAGAAGGGGATGGGAGGAAGGGGTCTCATGTTGCGGAGATCGTAGACCTTTACGAGTGGATCGGGGAATTCATGACCGCGTCTATTTGAAGTGAGTGGGGCGGAGGGGAGAGAAAAGGAAACCGACCTTGAGCTCCAGCCGATGGTGAAGAAGAAGTTGCCGGTTGCTTGGAGATCCTGTACGCCACTAGCGTGTGCGAGGACGGCGTTGTCGGCATTCTCTCTGCGTATTGCGGTGCGGGGATCGTGAGCGCGAACGTAGCCATCGGCGGATGCGCAGAGGAGGGTGGAGTGGGAGAAGTGGAGATGGGTGACGTGTGAGGGAACGGGAGCCTGTCGGAGGACGGAGCCGGTGAATGCGTTGAGGAGGAGGATGTCGGGTGCGGTTGTGGAGGCGGCGAGGATGTTTGAGGAGAAGGTGGAGGGGGACATTGCGGAGACGGTGAAGGGCGGGGCACTGGGTCGGGTCAGGCGGGGCCGGAGCGTATGGAAGCGACGCACCGAAAGGACCACTTGTTCATGCCGCCCTTGGCCCATGCGCCGAGGGCATGGCCGGCGAGACCAAGGGCGCGGACGTGGTTGTCGGCGACGGCGAGCTGCTTGACGGGGAGAGCGCCGCCGACGGGGAATGAGACGCCGCGGACGGCATGGACGGAGTGGAGAGCGAGGACGGTGCCAGAGTTGTCACCTGACCAGACAGAGTCGGACACGGGGTCGAACGCGAGCGCAGTGACGGGCTGCGAATGCGTCGTGATGGGCATCGTCGCCCGATACATGATGGGAGTACAACACGTGATCTTACTAGACGTTGTTCCATCCCATGGCCGTCCCCTACCAGGCTTACAGGGTAATCCCTTCTCGTTCCCTCCTCGCTCTCTGCTCACTTCTTTCCAGTCAAAGCGCCACTCCCGCACTGCATCAGCGTTTCCCAATGTCCCTCCCCCACACGACACCGAGAAACCCGTCCTCGCAAGCTCGTCTCCAGTGGCCAATGGAACCGCCTCCGCACCTCTTCCCCCTGCATCCCCAAAGAAGTCTTCCACCTTCCGGCGCTTACCTCACCCACGAGCATCCCCCGGACCCCAATCGAGAGCGCCCGCTTCCTCGTCCATCGTAACCCGCCAGCTCGACCGCTCACCACCACCTCCCAGCTCGCCTTCTCTTCATAGCCGTGTTCCCTCCGTCAACCAAACTCCTTCCAACTCGTCTTTGGCCGCCGTCATCCAGCCCTCCTTCTTGCTCCCTCCACAGCCCCCACCCGCTTCCGTCTCGTCCAGTCTCTCCCCTTCCCCCGTGACATCCCCCCCCATGTCAACTTCACCCCTCCCTTCTACTCCTCCCCGCTCATCCGCACCATACAGACCTGGATTCCAGCCTAGAGGCGTATACCGCCCACGTACAGACGAATTCTCACAGGCCCGCAAAGCTAATCACGATGCTACCCGTATCGAGCGTACAAAACTCGAAAGGCGTCTCGAAAAACTCATCCACCTTCATTTCCCCGTACAAGCCAACGACCCAAAAAACCTCTCGCTCGAGCGCAGGAAGTCCTCCTTTTTCGATTTGGACTTGGCATATTTAAAGAATATCGACCCCAGTGACATTTGGAAGGGTGTCGTACGATCCCACGCGCTCCAGGGCGCTAAAGGCGACATTCGAGGTGTGCTTTCACCCTCTCACCCTCTCGTCCCTCATCCATCTTGGTTATATAGCTGCTGAGCAGCGCATCGCACCCTGGCAAGAAGACGCCGCCGTTTCTAAATGTCCCTTGTGCACGTAAGTCGACTCCCTCTCGACGTTATCCCACCTAACTCGACATCAGCGCTTCTTTCCACCCACTAACGAACCGGAAACACCATTGCCGTCTTTGCGGGCAAATCATCTGTTCCCTCCCCATCAAACGCCCACAACGCCCCGAACTGTGCTCGATATTGTTCATCGTAGATTCAGAGACGCGCCAAATAGAGGAAGTGGGCGAGGGGGTCGATTACGGCGTCAAGAGAAGGGCAAGTGGAGTAGGCACAGGAAAGGACAATGCAGGAAAGGAGAAACAGAAGGACGAGACATTGGCCGATAACGAAAAGTTCTTAAAGGGGGTAAGAGTGTGTACGAATTGCAAGCCTATCCTCTCGTGAGCCA